>JAVDPK010002047.1:98171-111970 GCA_034780415.1 Cichlasoma orientale
GAGGAAACTGGTCAGGATGTTCAGGAACAACCAGGAACCACCAAGGCTCAAGCCTGCCATGAACTGGAAACTGCTGGAACACCAGCATCACCGTCCACAGTGAAGCCACTTTTACATCTCCATGGACTGAGAGGGTGCCGACCAAGAAAGAAGCCCCTGCTCCAAAATCAACACCTTCAAGCTCGACTGGAATTTGCAGGTGCACACATGGACGAGCCAAATGCCTTCAGGAGAAAAATTTGATGGTCAGATGAGATAAAGATTGAGCTGTTTGGCCTCAATGACAAGAGGAGTAAAGGTGAGGCTTTCAAACCTAAGAACACTGTACCAGCTGTCAGGCATGGTGGTGGTAGCATCGTGCTCTGGGGCTGTTCTGCTGTCAGTGGTACTGGTACATTGTACAAAGTGGATGGAATAAAGCACTACCTCCAAATGCTTCAACTTCACCTCAGATCAGCAGCTAGACGGCTGAAACGTGGACACAGTTGGGTGTTCCAGCAGGACAATGATCCCAAACGCACATCAGCAGCGTGCCAAATCCAGGAAACCAACCAATTTAGATGAACTCTACCAATTCTGCTAAGAAGGGCGGTCATATATCCAGCCAGGATTATGCCAGAAACTTGTTGATGGCTACCAAAACCATCTGATTAAGGTGCAACTTGCTAGGGGACATTTGACCAGATATTAGTGGGTGGGTGTGTGTGTATGTTTGAGCCTGTATGGATCTCTGATTTTAAATCCCAAATCAATTCAAACTTGTTTTTGAAAGTCATTAAAGATGTATGCTGCACAATCACTGCACCCTGGAAAAAGATGACCCTGACATTCATGATGAGAGGAAGGAAACTTCTGACCTCAGCTGGAAGTGTTTCACTTGGGATTTTTGGCAAAGTTTATGATAGACATGTTGGACGGTCTGAAAGGCTGAGGTAAGAGAAAAGCTCACATCTGTGATCAGGAGCAGAAACAGAGCTGCTTTAACACGTTCTGAGACCGAGACGGTAACAGGCTTTTGGATCGGAGCAGAAGCTTCAATACATTCAGAGAGCGGCTGAAAGAATCAAAGGTTGGTCTCCACCACTGAACAAATGCACCTGTGGAGGAAACACTGAGCAGCTCCGTATTTCAATATAACACCTTAGGCCTCAGAACACAAACCCAGGCCTGTGAACAGGAACATTAGTGAAATATTCATTATAATGAGCCACATAAAGCTCAGTGGGAACGACTCAATGACTCTGAGAAGAAGTGAGGGAGCTGATGTGAAGCTTACACCAGAGGTCCAACGACTTTGTGCTCATGGTGGAACCATGATGTTGAAATCCGGCTCGCTGTCCACTTTACGCCCTTTACGTCTGTGGAAACGAAACAGAGGCCGTTAGTGCGTCACAGGAGGCGTCTCGCTGCTCTCAGTGCAAGTTCAGTTTATTTATTCATACTTATATTTAGCTTTATACACTGAAGACACTCCCTTTGCTTCTCAGCCTCTGTGGACACATGAGGAGTCTGAGCTGCCCTATAGCAGGTTACAGAGAGCTCAGGTTCCTGCAGGTCTGACTAATCAAACTTTTTTTTTTTGGTAGGTTTTTCCATCACATGCAGTCACAGACAGATGAACTGAAAGCAAACATTTTCAGAGCTTCAGACTTGAAGCAGCTGGCACAAAGTTGGGTCTAAATGTTCCAAAGAATCCAAATTAAACAGTGAGCTTGGTCCCGGTTATTTCCTGGAATCATTTTCTAATAATGACAGAAAAAAACCCCAAATACTTCAGTCTGATAAACTCCACATTTCTAAATTTAAGAGAAAAACTTTTGTCTGATACTAAAATATGACAGTGTAAAATAATATAAGGGGCTGGGTGAGACAGGGTGAAGTTCAGAGAAAAATTTGGAATTTTTGAGAATAAAGTCACAAATTTACAAGGAGAAAAACTCAGAAAACTACATTGGTGGGAATATGTACTTCAAGTGTTAGCAGCAAAGTCTGGAAGCTCTGATCTTTACTCAAACTATATTCTTTATGTTTTTTTGGGGGGAGGGGGGTTGGTCAAGTACTGATGGATGCTTCTGTGGGGAGAAGAGTTTACTCAAGAGAAGAGCTATTTTCACTGAAATGGAGCACATCTGGAAGAGCCCACCCAATTCCAGCTGAGATCAAGAGGTGTTTTTGTGGTTGCCGTTCTGGTGCAAAGGTGAAGAAGTGGAGATACAAGCCCTTTCTGCCAACAGGCATCATGGGAAATGTCAACTCTGCCCAACAAAAGTGACGAGCTGGAGATATTGGTGAAGACTCAGAAAGTACACCGTGAGTGCAGTCCCGCGAGTTTTACTGAAACATGTTTGAATCAAAGCGTGTCAGACTCTAATGTGGATCTCCCTGGTTTCACCCTCATACAGACAGAGATGCTAAAGCTAGTGGCAAGAAAAAAAGGTGGGGCTCTAGCTTTATTCGAGAACCAGAGGTGGTGCAATCCTGCCATGTCACTGTCAGGGAGATGATGTGTTGTCCTGATGTTGAATTATTAGCAGTTGGTGTGCAACCATATTATGTACCAAGAGAATTCAGTCACATCATAACAATACTTGCGTACATCCCACCCAAGGCAACAGCCGACGCGCCATGCGAAGTTCTCCGTGAAACTGTTGCTAGGATACAGACTAAACATCCAGAGGCACTCTTCATCATTTCAGGAGACTTCAATCATGTTTCTCTCTCCTCCCACCTGACTGGAAGCCATCCTGAACAACTCTGCTCACTTTATAAGACCTTTATGAAACAAAACCATCAGTAATGGAAGAATGCCCTCTCTGCTGTCAAACAGATACAGGAAATCATCTGTACCCACAGCCATCAGGCTTTTCTGTTCCATGACGTTATTCTTATTCTTAGACTGGAAAGAAATTCACTGTGAAACAATATCCGTCCTTGCATAAAAATGTTGTATAAACCCAGAAAATTCAGGTTTTCTCGTTTATCCCCACCTCTAACCCAGCTGCTGATGTATTATTATTGTTTTAGCTTCAGTCATCCTGATACAGCTAACACAGCTGTTACAGTCAAACAGCACACATACACACACATAACAAGCACAGGGTGCTGCCCTTCAAGAGGCTTCCAAAAGCCAGCCAATCAGAAGCAAGTGGCCTGAAAAAAAAGGTGTCAGAAGACACCTGAGGGGCTGCTAGTGTAATACAAAGAAGAAATTATTGTGAAGTGTGACTCATGTGAAGCTGCTCCGGTGGAGCCGCAGGATAAAGCTGTGATGAGCAGGACATGGACTGAGTGTTCAAACATAAAGAAGAGTCCTGCTTTACTGCTGCATGCGTGCACAATAACGCTGCTCTGCAGTTCAGCCTGAAAAGACGAGCAGCAATCACCTGTGTGATCACAGGAGAGCATCATCCAAACAGCTGATGATTCATATTTTGTAGACTTTTCAGCTGGAGCATTTCGATAAAAAGCAGTGGTCAGGCAGTAATGATCAGTTTGGTTTACGGTCACCGTGACAGCAGACGGTGCTGCTCTCCTCCTCAGCCTTCTGCTCTCTGTGGTCCTCACGCCGGGGCTTCATGAGGGTCCGACACACAAACTCTGATTCCCGCACCCCCTCCCGGACCTGGACTGAGCAGCCCCATAAAACACTTGAACGCTGCAAAACTAAAGTTGCCTTTAACTTTGCGCGTCAGCAGGCGCAGGTTAGCGGGTGAAATGCGCTGATTATCGGAGAGTGTGCGGCCGCTCTCGGATCTGCGCCACAATTTCTCTGCTTCGATCTGCAGGCAGCTGGCAATCTGCCTGCTGTTTTCGGAAGCCATTTTCACTGGCCACAGTGGCCACCGACACAGACCCACCTTTGTGCAGACACGCACCGGGGACCCAGAGCCTCTCCCCGCTGTGAAGCCGCTCTCTCTGCCCCCTCCCCCGGCCGCTGGCTCCGCCGCTGCCCGCAGATCACAAGTTTGACGTTAATTTTTGCACCGACTCAGTCGCCTCCCCCGAGCTGTGACCACCATTTTTTATCACAGGAAATGACATGGAAAAACGGAAGAAAGCAACTGCTCAAAAATTAAAGTTCACAGAGTGAATATGGAGGCTGGAGGCCGGGGAGAGGGGACGGAGAGGCGGCTTCACACAACACGCTCAGTCCGCCTGTCGGAGCTCATCTCCGGCCAGCTGCAGGCTGCAGACCCGCTGACGATTCAGGGCTCATCAGGTCATATCTCTCTCTCTCTCTCTCTCTCTCTCTCTCTCTCTCTCTCTCTCTCTCTCTCTCTGAATTTTTTCATAATGTGATCTGTTGCTAGCAGCAGTGCTGGCACATTTGAATAAACCCAATTTATTTGGCCGGAACTTTGCAGCGCAAGTATCACAAATCATGTGAAGCAACGATTCGTTCTGGCAACATGACTTCACCCAACTGAACATAAATGAGAGGCTGGAGCTCTGAAGCCCGACACATGCACGTGTGACTCCTTCTTTACCTGGGATTGGCTGGATTAGGGGTTTGTCGAGGATGAGGAACACCCACTCTCGGTCTACATAATTCTTTAATCTCTTAATGCCGTTTAAAGGGTGGATTAAAGCGACTGTTTGTATAGCAGGTCAAACCTGTAACTAATCCAATTAAATCCAGTTACAAACATTAATCGCTCCTGGTCTTAATGACATCACTAATCTCTGACTTCACACCAGGACCACCAGCAGGTTGGTTGGGTTTGGGTTGGATTATAGTTTTTAGCCTTCAAAGTCCACATTCTGCTGATCACTTAGGTCGTCCACATCTCTTCTCAATCTGCTAAAATAGGTGACCAGGTTTTTTTTTTTTCCTGCCTCTAGAATACCATTAAATCCTGTCCCACATTTTACTATCAAGTCTTTGAGGTTATCATGATAACCTCAGAGACTCCTGCATAAGTGTATTAATAATCCTCATGTAAAATTACTCATAAATGTAAGCCGATCGTGGTGGCCGTGCTCTATGGACTTTAGGGTGGCACTTGCATTAATAAACATTGCTGATTGGTTGGTTTTCCAGCAACTGTCATCATCACTAACCAGCCACTTTATTAGGTATACTTGATGTGCATTACTGAAGTCAGTGGGTGGTGTGTACCGACCTGCATTCCAGTAAAACATCAAAAATATATGGACAATATATTCAGGTTACTGTTAGACTGCAATAGAGTTGTTCCTAATAAAGTGGCTGAGTGTATAAATGCCGGCTTGCACGTACTGTGTTAATCTGACTAATCTTCATGGGACTGTGGTGGCAACACGAGGATGTTTGTACAACTGCACGTTAAACACAGCTGCACTGCAGACGAGTACGACCGCTGCGCTGCAGAGAAAATCCCGACAAAGTCGAGGACTCGTTGTCCTCCTGGTCGCCGCCGTCCTCTCTTACCCACCTTGAAAATCCTCGATGGGGCCTTGCTCGGGGTGCGGCGGTGCCTGATCGCGTTGGGGTCGAGTCTGTTCAGATGTCGCTGGAGCAGCCGGGTCCCCCTTTTCTCCTCTGAGACGGGACAGCTCCTCCTCCAGCTCCAGGATCCTCCTCTTCAGTTTGACACAGTTGGGGCAGAAGGAGGTGGAGGGTTTCTCACTGTTCTGGCACTCCTCCTCTTTCTCCTCCACCTTCAGGTTGGGAACACTAAAGCTGCTCTCAGATGAATCAAACCCGGAGCCCGGGACTGGTACTTTACACTCGCTGGGGAGGCCAGACTGGGACCTGAATTTACCGGAGTCCTCCAAGGAAGCTTCTAGGACGTCTTTGAAGATGAGATCAATCTTCTTTCTCTTGGCTGGAGGCTGGCCGTCAGACTCTTCGCCCGGCTGTTTGTTCAGTTTGCCCTGCAGAGCTGACTGCAGGCTCGGGGACTTAAAGTCCTTCTGAAGGTCAGAAAGTGCTGCTGGATTCCCAGGATCTGAAGAAAAAGAGTTTTCCAAGTTATTTAAAGCTTAAAAGTCTTTTTCAACCACTGAATCAAAAAAAACTTTATTTGGGGGATAAATGTGCTTTACAGATGACAAACTGATATTTAAAGACTACAGCACACAGGAGCCCTACAGTGAATCAGCCCCACCTGCTGGAGAACTACGAGACAGACATACTGTATTAAAGGGAAACTTCACCTAAATTCTAACAGGCTTTCCTTCATTCTAAAATTCTTCATGTATTATATCATCACTGTACACCATACCTCTACTGTGGTCGTCCTGATGGCCTGTTCCTTCTTCACCACAGTTGCCTAGTCTAATAAATCACCTGTGTACCTACTCAGGTGAGTAGGTACCTGTGTACCTCCAATCTCATTGTACATCCTGTATAATGACAATAAAGTCATTCTATTCTATTCTATTCTATTCTACTCACCTGTGTGCAGGTTGCGGTCGATGCTCTCCTGAGAAACGCAGTGAAGTCGCCTTATGTAATCGTCGCTGTACCAGACCCTCAGCTTCTCTCCGGCCGCCAGCGTCCGGCAGACTCTAAAGTAGATGTTTTTACCATGCTGAAACGCCGTGAGGTTCCTGTCGCTCTCTTCTGATGAGGTCCGCACGAACCTGGTCACAGACAGGTAAGCTGAGGATCACCCCGCTAAAGGACAGACTCAACATGGACAGCTTTCTCTGCTGTATTCACTCCTCCTCTGAGACGTTTGCTTACTTTGACTTTGGCATTCAAGTACATCTGAAACACCTGGAAATCAGATTTTCACTGGAAGCCACTTGAGTAAACCTCCCACAGAGAGTTCAAAAGTGCACAAATTTATGTGGATTTGATGATGGCGTATAAATGAAAACTGAAATCTCATTAAGGACTCCCTCCCTAAAAGCCCAGTTTGTCCTGGCTGGCCAACTTTCAGAGGCTCTCGATCACTGCAGGGAGCTGAGTAACACTTTTGGTTGTGTACAGTGTAAATGCAGTGATAGATGAATGAAGATCAGATTATCTTCAGGATAAAGTTCACCTCATCCAGTTGGCTTTGGTCTCATCGCTGCCATCGACAGACTGATAAGTGTTGTTCACGTCAACAATCTGAAATGGAGAGAGAGAAAAGTGATTCAGACGTGGCTGATTTGACTTCTACAAACTGGACTAAAAATGCGATTAAGAAAACTGCTTGTAAACTGGTGTCTGTGGCGAGCTTACAATCCATGAAAAGAATCCAGAGGATTTGTCCTTGGACACCAGCTCTCCCTCATACGGCCCAAACAGCGCCCCCTTCGGGAAGGTCGTGTCCACACAGCGAACGTCCACCTCGTCTCCCTCAATGAAGATCTCCAAACCCAGTGGGATTGTGAGCGCCGCCCTGTTGGCCGTCCCCGGGGCTGTGGGTGTATCCCGGACGAACAGCGGGGGCCCGTGGGACGGACACTCCTTCTGGAAATAGTCCTGACACTCCTCACAGACTGAAGGACAAACCCAGGAGGTAAAGATCATCTCCAAATACCGCACAAGCTCTATGCTTCTTTAATAAGAGATTATTGCTTTAAAAGCATTTGAGATCCAACATTCTGATTGCAGAGAGCTCTGAATTTTTGTTGAATTGGAGCATGATGTGTAACGGCATCACGAGATTTTCTGAATTAGCCGGTAACATTCATTTTGGGTCAGAAGTTTCCTTCCTCTCATCATGGGCATGAATGTCATTTTGGGTTTATCGATTTCTTTGTTCTTTTTCCAGGGTGCAGTGATGTTACAGCATACATCGTCAATGACTTTAAAACACAAGTTTGAATTTATTTAGGATCTTCTCTGATCCACACAGGCTCAAAAGTATCCATACAGGCTCAAATATAAACACACACACTCACTTACATCTTTTAATAAGTGTTGCTAAAGGTTCTATGTCTTAACCTGACAAGGCCTGTTAACTTCCCATTAGCGATCATGATCGACTCCAGCTGGTAGTCAGCACAAGTTATTCAGATGTGTCAGCACTTTGCCGAGGTCTGGAAGAAGACCCAAACTGTCACCCTCAGATGAGAGGAAACTGGTCAGGATGTTCAGGAACAACCAGGAACCACCAAGGCTCAAGCCTGCCATGAACTGGAAACTGCTGGGACACCAGCATCACCGTCCACAGTGAAGCAAGAACATTTGTGGAATACACTTAAAAGCCGGGTCTGTGCCAGGAAAACAACCAGTTTAAATGAACTCTACCAATTCTGCCAAGAAGAGCAGTCAAATATTGGATGGAACCATCTTAAAGGGAGAGTATCCTCCCTTTAAGCCAAACAAAGCAGCTAAAACAGCTCCTTCCAGACAGACAAAGAAGGATTATTTTGAAACATAAATCTTGTAAAGCTGCTCTAAAAGAGTCTGAGAATAATAATACGAAGATGAAGAAAGGCAGAACAGGTCCAATATAAACACCTTTTTACCACAGGACAGCAAAAAAATGATGAAATGCGTGAAATAATATATTTTATGTTGATATATTTGATTAATTTACCAAATCTTTCTAGATGTGTAGCAGTTTTATTAGCCCAGATGAAGTATTCGCTGCATAGGTATCTATCACAATCTGCATGTGTGCTTAAAGTTTAAATACATAAACACAGATGTGGACCTCCACGAGAAGCCGACATCACAAAGCAGAACAACTTACCGATATGAGATGATCTCCTTCAGGTGATTGGTCAGCAGCTTCCCACCCACATTGACTCTAAAAGGCAAAACAAGCTGTCAGATTTTTGCTGTTAGTGTTAACACTAGCACGGCGGTTAGCACTGCTGCCTCACAGCAGGAAGGTCCCGGGTTTGAATCCCCCATCTGGCCAGGGCCTGTCTGTGTAGAGTTTGCGTGTTCTCCCCACGTCTGCGTGGATTCTCTCCAGATTCCTCCCACACTCCAAAGACAGTTAGGTTACCTGGTGGGTCTAAACTGCCCATAGATGTGAATGTGAGTGTGAATGGTTGTCTGTCTCTTCAACAGGCTGCTGACCTGTCCAGGTGTGCCCCGCCTCTCGCCCTGTGGCAGCTGGGATGGGTTGCAGCCCCCGTCACCCTGAATTGGCTAAGTGGAAGAAAATGGATGGGTGGTGTTACCGCAGCTGTTGCAGTGTCACATCTTCTCACCTGCGGATGCCCTCTTTCATTTTCCTGCTGCGGCAATAGGGGGCGATGTGGGTGAAGGAGAATCCCGTGTCGACCACCATGCAGCAAACCTCAGAGGGGTTCGTGTGGAAGTAGTGATGAGCACTGAGAGAGCCAGCTGGAGGAACAAAGTTAGAGATAATTCAAGCAAGGCATCCCTGATAACCTGAAATCAATACCTCAGTTTTACCTCATCTAAAATTTTCATTTATGAGCTCAATTCTCAGTAAAGAAAAAGGATGCTTTTATTCTGAAAGGAGGAGCTTTCACGCCCAGGACTCACCGTTGATCCTGAGCACCGACTGGAACTGGTACTCCTCGAACAGGATCTCGTTCATGGACTCCTGAATGGAGGTGAAGTTGAAGTAGGGCTCCGTGATGACGATGCTCGTGTCCGCAAAATCGACCTGAACCCAGAAAACAGGGTCAGCCTCCACCCGAGGAAGAGCTCAATCAAATATACCACAGTGATGAGAGTCACCTTAAACATCTCCTTCCCAAACAGGTGGTCCCACACTTTCCTCTGGACATCCCAGTTCACCAGATAACCCTGAGCACACAGAGACAGAGCAGAAATGAGAGGGCCTGACGTGAGGCTGCAGCTGCTTCACCTTCGCGTGGCTTCACCTTCTGGAAGGGGAGGATGTAGAAGAGACCTGAAGGATCTTTGATCTCATCCAGCTGGTTTGCCGTGAACGTTTTTAACCTGGACGTCTTGGACCGAAACTGGCAGTTTGGGATGACGCTAAGATGGAAAGAGAGAAGGTCAGCATCAGTCTGCTCATGATTTTACCAAATCAGCTGCCTCTAAAGCCCAGCGTCTGACACCCCAGAGCAACATTCAGATCAGATTCTTCATTTTTCATGGGACATTTAACATTGTCTTTTTCATAAATTTACCAGTTTCTTTATTGTAAATGTGCCTGTTTTTCCTATTAAAAACATACTTAAACATGTATGATAACTTTATATTCCCCCCCCCCCCTTTTCCATGAATTGTAGCTTTAGGGGAAAAAACAAACAAAAAACTGTGTTAAAGATTAGAAAATCAGTTTGTGTCTGTTTACTATCATGTGTAGCTGTATGCAAAGGTTCGTGTGAATTCTTGCTGTTTTTTGTTTTGTTTTTAACGCTAAGCACATTGAAAAACACAAATTTCACTTAATAAAAAACCCTAAAAGGAGGCATTAAAGGCCTCCAGCTGTAGGCCGAATTTCACGAGGACCTCTGAGGATCTGTATTTGCTCTTTAAAGTAAATTTTCAGATCGAGTATCTTTATTAAAAACATTTTAACCTTAAAACTGGGAGATTTTAAACGGATCCTGGCGCGCTGGTTTTAATCTTGCATTAAAGAGAGCGGCTGTCTCAGAGGATGGCTGCTGTTAGTGACAGTCACACACAGGCTGATCATGAAAATCATACACAGGTTTATCATGATCGTGATTAAAGTATCGATGATTTCACACCTGTCCAGGTTAAATATTTATTAATTAGCGTCACCTGACTTTCTCCTGGCTGTATCCGATCTTCGCCGTGTACGCCCCGTTATCCAAAACTAACGTCGCCATTTCAGAGCCAGAGCTGCTCACATTAAATTAATAAATTGCCTTTTACTAAAGAAACGTAACACAGTTCACATTTTCAGTGAGAATCCGCCATTAAGCGTCATGAACTCCTCCGACCAATCAGATCCTTTTTCCTCTCGGACCCAGCAGAAGGACGGCCAATCAGATCTTTCTAGCCTCCTTTTTACGTTTATTGGCAGCTCGCGTAGCCAATCAGCTAAAAGTTTGTGAGTACTTTTTAGAAAAGTGTTCGGGTGGAAATCGGATGTTGCTTTGGTTCCGCGTTTCTTGTGTTTTGGTAAAGTTTTGTGTGTGTGTGTGTGTGTGTGTGTGTGTGTGTGTATGGTTGTCTGTCTCTCTGTGTTAGCTCTGTGACAGGCTGCGGACCTGTGTAGGTGCGCCCTGCCTCTCGCCCTATGGCAGCTGCAATGGGCTTCAGCCCCCGGACCCTAAATTGGACAAGCGAAGAAGAAGATTGATGAATGGAAATAAATTACATTAAATTATAAACAAAATAAGAAAATAAATAATCCTTTGAGCGGGTATCTGGGTGAATTTAACCAAGTATTGTCATTCTGTATAATTTCGTTATCGTTTATTTTAATATTTCCGTTTCCTGCCACCTTACAGCTTTCTGAAATCTGTACCATTATACAGAACACTTTTCTTCGTCTTCCAGCTACTGCCTTAGGGGGCGCCACAGCGGACCATCTGCCTCCATCTCACCCTATCCCAGCATCCTCCTCTGTCACACCAACCCACTGTATGTCCTCCTTCCCTACATCCATGAACCTCCTCTGAGGTCGTCTTCTTCTTCTCCTCCTGCCTGGCAGCTTCATGTCCAGTATATCCACCCTCCCTCCTCTGCACATGTGCAAACCATCTCAGCCTCTCTGACTCTGAGCTGTCCCTCTGATGGACTCATTCTAATCTGGTCCATCCTGGCTGACAGTTCTGCCACCTCCAGCTCTGCCTCCTGTCTCCAAACCATCCATCACAGCAGATCTCACTACCAGATCACCCCTGACACTCATCTCTACTTGCCCCACCCTGTCTGTACTCTCTTCTTAACTCTCTTTGGATGGTTGACCCCAGGTATTTAAACTCATCCACCTGCACTCCTTGTTCACCTTTCCACCTGTCTTCTTCTCTTTCACAATGATGGATTCTGTCTTGCTTCTGTTGGAGTGCTCCACTAGTGCCCCCATCTAATCTGTGTGTGCAATAACACCTTGCAACAGACTGCAAACAACAATGTATATAGTGACTACATATTATGATTTTCTACTACTGTCTTTATTTTTACCATAATCATGGTCCACTCGCACTGTTCTTAGGTTGTATACATATTAATACTGTATCTTTGCAGATACATTCCAGAGCTGATGGAATGGAGTCTTGTTCATTTGTACACTGCGGTGTATAGTTGAATGACAATTGTAAGAGCCATATATATATATATATATATATATTGTATTGAGTTATGTCTTGGTTTCACGCTGGTTGTCATGGTGACACATATGGGTGTTCGGGTCACCTGGGTATAGGCGATAACAGCCGGTGGTTTAAAGGTGACACACTCACCTGCTCTCATGGATGGGGAGAGGTTAGCTGGGTGGCTATAATTTTTGTCGACCGCTCGCTCGCTTTGTTTTGCTCACTGTCATTCTAAATCCAGGCTTGTCACTATTTTAATAAACACCACGAAAACACATGTGGGCTCAGCGTACGTCTGTGGAGGAAAAGCAGTGCGTCATACCAATAGGCAGGGCCCGGTGTTAGGCCTTTGAAGTCATTACAAGAATAAAAGTCTATTGTATTGTAATGTATTGTATTGACATTTATTCTTTTTCTCTTCAGAGCATACCTCCACCTCTCCAGGCTCTCTCCCACCTGCAGACAACACTGTCTTGTCTGCAAACATCACAGTCCACAGAGACTCCTGGCTGACCTCATCTGTCAGCCTGTTCATCACCACTGAAACCAGAAGGGCCTCAGATCAGATCCCACCCCCACCCTGAACCCATGTCCTGCACATGCTCACATCCTTCTGTGCCACTCCTAACTTCCTCATGGAGTACCTCAGCTCCTCTCTCAGCACCCTATCATCCGCTTTCTGATACTGCGACATGGCTGCAGCCTGAACTCAGCACAGATGCGTGGGACACGTTTTAAAAGAGGCTAAACAAATGACGCAAAGCAGCCGGATATCAAACTAAACGTGACCCCTCACACTCCAGCTCTCACACAAACAAAGCAGCAGAAGCGTGAGTGTGGACTCATCAAGGAGAATACTAACAGAGAGGTCGCTGCCTCACTGCTTTATCCTCCTGATTATTTTAATTCAGTTCAACTTTATTTGTATAGCGCCAATTCACAACAAACAGTCGCCTCAAGGCGCTTTGTATTGTAAGGTAAAGACCCTACAATACTGCAGAGAAAACCCAACAGTCAAAATGACCCCCTATGAGCAAGCACCTGGCGACGGTGGGAAGGAAAAACTCCCTTTAACAGGAAGAAACCTCCAGCAGAACCGGCTCAGGGAGGCGCAGTCATCTGCCCCGACCGGTTGGGGCTGAAGGGAGAGAGGACACTGTCATCTGGGGCTGGATATTTCTTCTGTGCATTAATAAAGACATCTCACACGTGATTTCATGCAGAAAACTGAAAACTGCACAAACCGAGGAATAAAAATGAACCGGAGTGCAGAAAATGAAGCGTTTCATGCCTTTTCTCCAGCTTTTCACGTGCAAATTCACATCTACTTCTATGTGTGACGACATGACGCTCGCAGGGGACGCCTCTCTGCACCTTTAATAATTAACTACTTTTACCTGATCATATTCACCTTCACCTACACCTGTAACTTTATTATTTTAGTGCTTCTGTTCTGAGGTCAGTGTTGTGAGTCAGCTGATCCAGGATGTAATTCAGATTGGGTGTGAAATTCCGTGTTTGCTGAGGCAGCAGCGTGAACAGAGTCATGGATAAAACTTTCATTGTCTTCCTCCTCATTGTGCCTTTTTTTCACTGTAGGATCTTTATTCATATTTTTATGTAAACAAACCAACAACCATCAAAATGACAGAACATAAGAACCACCCCCACATAAAAACCCACCCATCAAA
>JAVDPK010002047.1:114328-126916 GCA_034780415.1 Cichlasoma orientale
TATATATATGAGTTTGAGACCCCTGCTTTAATGCAACCATGTGCCAAACACGTAGGCGGGGTTTTGCCCATTTCTTCAGCCTGACGTTGTTTTTAACAGTCTGTAAAACAAAACATTTAACCTGAAGTGTTCAGGTTAAATGTTTTGGAGAGTCAATAATTCCAGTTTAAAATCATTTAAAAATGTAAACAGAGCACAGACGGTATGAAAAAATTCATAACATTTGTGAGGCATAGAAAACATAGCAGAGGATGGTTTCGACCCATTGACCTCCGGGTTATGGGCCCAGCACGCGTCCGCTGTGCCACTCTGCTGCTCCACACGTGCAGGACACTATTTAAAGGTTATATAAGGGGACAGCCTGACGTCCTTCCATCGTGGCTTTAAAACACATTTACCACCTTTGCTTTCTCTCTCATCGCAAACACACAGAGCGACACAGCCGCGATGGGACCATGCTCATTGGACACTTAACACACACTCATCTTTATTGCCCACCACCAGATTACAACTCTCTCTCTCACACACACACACTTAGGTTCGCTGGCACTTTGCCACCATGCTTTTATCTCCCATAATAACCCACAATAAGCCATTAGACCCCTGAGTACAACTCACAAAAACCCAGTGCACATCCCACCTCCCAATCTCAATATTTGCACTTTCACACTAATCCAGGGACACAACTCTCTTCAGCCTCTGTGCAGGCAAACACCAGCTGCTAATAACAAATTCAGCCACTCCATTTCTTTCAACAAAAACAACACAAATAAATAAGGCTGCAGTGCTTCCCTTCAGTGGAATCACTAAATTTAACAGTTAAATACAATGTTATTGTATTTAGGGACTGTATGAAAGTGATTTGTCCCCATTTTAACTGAATTTTCACCCTAAAAGTGTTTTCTTGAATATTTCTTCAAAGCAAAAAGTTGAAATCGGACCTGAGAAATAAAAACAAAGATACGGCACACTCTGCTTTTCACAATTTATTAACAAAATGATAAAATAAATAAATACAAATTGATCAAATGCTCCTAATATCAACTCCTCCCCATGTTCCCTACAGTATTTCCTAAACACTGCATACAAAGAATTCATCACAGAAGAGGCTCAATACAGAGGTAAGAATCCCACCAGACCAGTCACAATGTCAGGCCAACAGAAGACACATCTGGAACAGAAGTCAAAAAAATAAACACATTCCTTTCCAAAATCATTATGAAAAAATACAAACAATTATACAAATATTCAGGTTGTGTAATTACCAATTTACACATTATTCAGCACACCAGGTGAACTTTTTCTTTATTCATATCGCTACAATGCATCTCACCAAATGTAACATAAAAAAATACTTGTTTTGTTTGTTTTTTTTTTTTTTAGTTTTTTTTTTTTTTTTTTTTTTGCACTCGACACCCCCCCGATGGAATCAGCTGTAGATGAGGTAAGAAGCTGCAGGTGTACGTTTGGGTCCGGACAGGATGGGCAGACGGGCGGGAACAACAGATTAATGGCGTCATGTACCGACAGAATACTAGAAGGCCACAATCATGACTTGATCATTTTTTAAATTGATGAAACTTAAAAGTTGGAGCAGACTACCTCACAGGAACCACCCCCCAGTACAAAGCGAACCGTCTTTCCCCCCTAATGCATGACCGGTGGTGGGAACGTCTCACGGGTCGGTGAATGCACGCGATGCTGACGCAGGGAACCAGCGCGCGGAGACGGCAGAAAAGGCTTCTGAACAGAAATGCATGTTTGCGGTGTTCTTTGGATAAATTCACCTGGACAGCTCAACGAAATACAAAGTGAGAAGCAATTTAGACATTTGAAGACTTGTTGGAGCCTCCCTCCCGAACCCTCGCAGCTCTGCTGGGATCCCAACATTCGGCACGGTGCATCCACCAAAACTAAGAACCTAAAACCATGGATGTATTCAGAAAGCTGATACAGATCGCGGTGATGTTTGAGAAGCAAACGTTTGTCGAACTTGGGGTAACTTCCAGCTCTGCAGGCTGATGAAAACCTCTCAGAGGATGCTCCAAAGCCACTGATGTAGGTGGCTCCATCTCTGGAACCAGCACTTGCCGAGTACCCGTTATAGGTTAAGCCTCAGCAAGTGCACCACGTCAGTGGAAAACGCGCGTCTAAGTGCAGTATCCAGTTCTTCTTCATACATCCACGGCAAAACTTTAGGAAGCTCCACCCGTTAAACGTGGATGGCTGCTGCAACTTTTAACACCTAAACGGCATCAGTGTCTGCCACAATGCTCAAAGAAAACAAATAAAAAGAAAATGCATATCAAAAAAGGTTTGACAAGTCCTGTATCAAAATTTGCATAAGAAGGCATGCGCGCCGCTGCACCGAGCGGACAGATGTTGCTAATTGGGTCTAAGTTTGATCTTTAAACGCCTCACGTGACCTGATTTAGCACACTCAGACGCCCCCCCAGAGCCGAAGAAGAACCACAGCGCGGAGGGGACGACGGACCTTTCCAAAAATAAAACTAAAAATAAAATAAAAGTAACGAACGAGCTCCTGAGTGCAGCCAGAAAATCTGGGAACTGACACCCGGAGCGAGAGTCACGACTGCGCTCCGTGTCGCTGACAGATCCCGTCTCAGATAATACTGGTCAAATCAAAAAGTGCATCACAACACAGCTCCGAGCGAGATATCATCATCATCATCATCATCATCTTAAACCCCTGACGGCTTCTCACCGAGCGGCCTCTGACCTTCCCCAGCGTCTGCACAGGTTTTTCTCCAAATGTAAAAGTTAATCACAGAAAAAGAAAAGAAAACACATTTAAGGCAACTCCTCTATTAAACACCAACAAAACACTATGCGGTCGGTTTCAAACGGCATAATATATGAAATGTAGTTTCAACTTGCATTACTGGCAGCCTGAGGTGAAGGGACCGAGTTTGTGCTCCAGAGTTTGGGGGGAGCTCCTGGGACGGGGGCTGGAGGGTGGGAGGATTATACGGAGGGGTCAGTAAGGTTCTACAAGTCACAGTGCAAGTCAAGAGACAAATATTATCTGCTGTTTGAAGAAAGGCACTCTAGGTACCTACTGTACAGAGGGAGAAGTCCAGTCTGACTGGAACACAAGTTTGGGCTCTTTCAAAGAAAACCTTGTGGAGTGAAGAGACTTGAGTACTCTGCTCTATCCATGAGTGAACACAGCCTCACATGATCAAGAACATCCACCCAAAAATGCTGACAGAGAACAAAACGCACAACAAATGATATCTGAAGGGACCCGGGGACACGCTAGTTGCCTTTTTTTTTTTTTCTTATTTTTTTGTTAGAGTTGCATCTCTGGCTCTTCGTTTCCTCCTGTGTTCAAATGGCTGAGCTCTTCATTGCAGACAAATGACGTTAACACATGACAGCGCGGCCAAACGTGTGGAAACGTTACAGTTTCTCTGGGATCCTCTGAATGAAGGCAGTTTGTACAGCTGACGTGAGAAAATCAGGTGTCTGTGTCCATGTGATGTGAAATAAAGAGTCGCCCTGCAGCGTGTTCTGCCCCGCAGTCACCGTCACCTCACTGCTCCCAGAACGCTGGTTACCCCGTACACACAGGGTATCTCTGCAAGCATCACCGTAATTCACCGCCTTAATTACACACACAGCTCGTAGGTACACAGTATTACCTACAGTAGATGGTAGTTGGCCCACCCAGTTTAGACAAAGTGCTACTCAGGATGCTGTCAGATAGTCCCGTCTCTGGAGCTGGTCTACATGTGTGACTTTGTAACAGGTCAGTTACACAACATCACAGATAAGTGAACCAATCGAGGGAGCCCGAGTTCTGAAGGTAAAACTAATATTTAGGTCGGTGAAGTCTGGCCTGGTGGAGGTGATTTAAGCATCGTGGTGGCAGGAAAGCAGGAAAATATGCTTTACTGCTGAAGCTCATCGCTCAGCTTCTAGACCAGCATCTACTGCAGGTAATGGAGCTCTAAATTCAGAGCGACTGACTCGGACCTTCAAATGGAGCAATCTGCAGAAAGCAGTTGAGAGGCTGGACTGTGCACCAGTGCAGCTATCGCAGCTGCAAGTCTCTCGTTAATAACACAAAACAAACAGCATCTTTTAGAAGCTCTGAAGCTTCAGCACCGAGGGGCGAAGACGCTGCTGGGTGACCGAAACCTAAGCAACAATGCTCCGATACGGCAAAGAGAGAGAAAGGAACGACAGAACTTCCAGCACGACCAGAGGCACCGTTAATGAACAAACCAGAGTTTGTTATTGCCCCGCACCCAACAAGAAGCCAAAGGTTATGATCAGCTCACCAGACAAAGACAGACCTGAACCGACAGCCACCAAGCCGACAAACAACAGCGTCACATTTCAGCCCAGACATGCTCCAGAGAGAAGAGAGATGCATGCGTCTAACTGTGAGGGGATGAAGGGGTTTCTGAGGCCACTCCTCCCAAAAATATGGACTAGACTTGAGCCTTAATGTCAGACAGAGGTTTGCGTTTCCTCCTAGAAAAATATTGGCAATGTGGGGATAAGTCACATCACAACAAAGAGATGCATACTCTGTTTAATTCCATATTAACATACAAAAAGCTCTTCAGCACTTCTTTGTAATGCAGCAAGCTTGTGCTTTAATCTCAGGATTTGTGGTATCGTCCTTCGAGATCCATCAGAAGGAGCAGGTTCATACAACAAATCCCTCCATTTCAAGGAAAAAGGTTCCTTTAATGTTATTGTTTAGTAAGCTGTCCTGTCTCAATCTGGGGACTTCCAATTTCTGAAACGGGAGCATCTGTATCTTACAACGCCAATGATTTGATCTTTCGATACAGTAAGTGGACTTGTCCCTGCTGAATTTGGATACATCATCATTTTGGCAGTTCAGGATTCAACAGAAATGCACACAATGCAAAGATCACCACTTCAAAAAGAGGACTCCTTTTTGTGTTGATAATGCCAGTCCAGCAGGTTCAGGAACAGAAAGCACTTATTCTGAAGAAGACTAGGAAGACCTGAATATCTTTTCCTATAAAAAAGAAACACAGCCCAGATATAGTTTGTGTGTGTTGACATTGCAATATTGCAATTTCACATTTAGTGCTCACAGTTGACACACTTGACTCACAAATGAAAACTCAATCACTACACTTGACCGACACCACTGAAAACATCTGTTAGGCTACCGAGCCTGTTCAACCTCGTCCTTTGTACCTGCTGAACGTGACGCTCGGCGTCTTTGCTGCCTGAGCTCAGGTGGGAGGAGATGGGGAGAGGATGGGCTGGCTGGGCTCGTTGGTCGGTGGGTAATGTTTGGTTACTAGGTGACCGGGAGAGAGGAGTTGTTCGGGGCTGCTGGGATTACAGAACTTAGGAAGGTAAATTCAGATATGGGAAGTCTTTCCAAAGGCGTCAGTGTGCTTCAAATAACCTTTACGGCATTATCATTTTTTCTTCCACGACACTGAGGCCCTCAAGGTTTAATGATAATGTCATGTACTGCTCTGAGACCTGGGCAGGTGAGCCCGAGTTTCTGGTTATGGGGAAGTTAGACTCGTCACCTTCAAGGCGTCAGTATGCTTCAAACCAACAACCGTCTTCTTTATCCAGCAACAATGACGGTGTCTGGAGGCGGGAACAGGCACCTCCAAGCACGGGCATCCCACCAGAATTCAAGATGCTGTAGCTTACAATTTTTATTATTTTCAGAAATCAGATGACGGTGCCCAACTAACCTTTCTCTCCGTTATCCAAAGAACTATACGGCTCCATCTGGAAGTGAACGGCCGTAATCAACCTCGAGAACAGACTGAAAATACAATTTTCCACCATTTATTGTCCGCTTCACTCAACAACTAACCAAAACTCTGAGTAAGCAGGCAGAATTTAGAGCTGTCGGGTACCTGGGTTAAGGCAGTTCAGTTAGGCAGCTGGCATTAGAAAGGGAGGTCGAGTGTTGTTGGCTTGTTTCAATGCATTATTTTCTCTATAAGGGTCATCATAATTCAAGGACTGCTCCTGCCTACCTTTTATTTTTGATGAGAACCAATCCAAGAAGAAACTGTAAGCGTGCTCCAGTGATCCGATCCAAATTTCTAGGATCGTTTGCACGTGTACAGCCTGCGGTTGGTGCCGCCATTGTTTGAAGCAAACTGAAGCCTTTAGGATCTCACAGTGAGGGTGAAGGTAAGCATGGGTTCACTGTCTCTGTTCACTTTACTCGGGAGGAGATCTGGAGTTCGGGAGGTTTAGGATCAGATGGATTCGTTGATCGGGAAGTTGGGATGGATGGTTAAGGTTCAGGGTCGTTCACATTAAGTTCGTTGGGACGAGGGGATGAACAGGTTCTCTTTTCAGAACGCATACTATCACAACACTGCTTTTTAGACCAGTAACCCCTGACAGATATTTGGTTCCATGTTCTCGGCTATCTTCGTACCCATGTGAACCATCTCCCCACCTCACAAGGGAACAGGGGCCACTGTAACAGGCACACACTGGTGTGATGATGAATTAAATCTCCCTTTGAGCATTCCCACCATGACGTCTATCACTAATTGGCATGATGACACTGGTGCGTACGCCTTCCCGTATCCCAGCTCAGTGGGTGGAACAGCCTACATCTTCCCAGAGTCACGTGACTTGGGCTGTATATCTACCATTGACACAGTCTGACAATACAATGCAAACAAACAACATTTATACAGATTGGCAACTTCAGGGCACCATACGGTGCAAGCAAGTGTCTTTTTTTTTTTAATATATATGTTTGAATTCCCCCGGCTGAAGAGACGTAGCGTTACTTTTTATTGTCCAAACTGCTGACAAGAGCTGGCAAAGAATGCTGGGAGGGTTCTGAGGTTTTGCTGTTGTTGGTGTTGCTGCCATCACTTCCAGTGATCTCCTCCTGTTTCTTCTCCACCACTGTCTCTGGAGGGTTGACGGCAGCCATCTTGTTCTCAGAGTTGGTGGCGGCGTTGGCGGCGCAGCCTCCGCCGGGGCTGTGATCGGGGCAGGTCGGCTCGGCCGTGCCGTTGGTGGTGGCGACGGTCGCGACCACTGAGGAAGCGGGAACATTAGCCGCCGGAGCCGCCTCAGTCTCAGGCTTGGCTACGACCTCCACCTGGAGACCAGTCCCTGTGTTACCCCCTTCCCCCGGCCCCGCCTTTCCCCCCGCCCCTGCACTGGGGCTGTTATCTGCTGTTAGGACTGTGCTGTCAGGCTGGCCGGCGGCATCTCCACCTGTCTGGTTGCTCCCTGCGGCTCCGTGCTCCTCCTGTTTGCTCCCATCAGTGCTGACGCTGGCTGAGGAGCTCCCTGCCTTCGCCTTCTCTACAGAGTTAGCTTTCGGTGCAGCTTCAGAGCTGACTGCACCCTCAGCCTTTTCCTGGACTCTTACATCTTTGCCCTCTGTCTCTGCCAGAGCTTGGTTGAAGTTGAAGGCTTGGATGAGGCGAATCAGATGTTTGACTTTGTCCAGGGAAAGCTGCATCTCCTTCTGACGAGCCAGGATGGTGTTTTTGGTCTCCATGCATTTCTGAAGGAAGAAAAAAAAAGAGGCCTGAGTGAGCACAGTGAGGAAACAGTTTTTAGTTTCACCCCCTCGTCGTTTGGACCCTAACGAGTGCAGTGAGAGTTTGAAGAGAACTTCAATTTACTGAAGTTCATGGCAGGCAAAGATCAACCTCCAAACACAACAATGCACAGCTTTGCAGATGTGACAGTCGCTACCAGGAGCGCCATCATGACGGGCAGATTATTTTACAAAGCTTTGAATGCAGCGGTTCATTGGCTCTGTGCTTCACCGAGTCCTCACCCTGAACGTTTACAGCACCGAGTCCGGCACGTTTCAGGCTGTCGGTACTGATATTTTAGAGGAATTTAGCAAGAAGCGTCAGAGGAAGCTGGAGAAAAGCTGCAAAAATACAAGACGCAGACAGACCACGGCAGCAAAGTTAACGAGCTACAGAACTGCTACGGAGAGGTGGGTCCATAAAGGAACCTGCAGGAGGCACAGACGCCTGGAAGTCTTTCCTTAAACTACAGACTTAGGGTTGCACAGACGAGGGTCTGTACCTTACAATATAAAGCGCCTTGAGGTGACTGTTGTGATTTGGTGCTATATTAACAAAACTGAATTGAAATCACAAAATAATCTAATAATAATCTGCTTCCTTACTGCATTCAGAGGTAGTTTTAAAGTGCAGAGACAGGACAGAGGAATACACTTGTTGCAGCTGGTTAAATGTGTTTCTCACTGTTATGGAGTTGCTGAGCTGCTTGACTCTCTGTTCCAGCTGCTCGCGCTCCAGTTTCAGCTCCGAGCTCCACTTCATCAGCTTCTGCTTCTCCTCTTCTTTAGCTGCGAGACAAAACAGAGCAGTCAGGTCTGTCCTCACGTGTCACAGCGGCCACGAGAGAAGAAAAACAATCTGCCGGCACCTTCTTTGTAAGCGATGTAGGAATGGACAATAGCCAGGGTGCCGGGCCAGGGAATGGCTTCTTCTTTCTTCAGGATCTGGAGAGAGAAGCTCGGAGTTTTCACAGAGGCCGAGACTCAGAAAAGAGTTTAGGAAGACAAGTTTAGCCCCCACCCTGCGGTGGGGCCAAAGAGGGACAAGCAATGGGGTGGATGGATGTGAGATGTCGATCTTTACTGACACAATGAATGAGACTGAAGCACAAAAAAACAATACTGCATCATGTATATGCTTACAAAGGATTGAACAGTCCTAAAGTTCAGGATGGCAGAAGGCCCACCAGAAGCAGATTTTACAGTCAAGTACAGCTACGGGCCCTGAGAGGCCCTTCTCTGGACTGCAGTACCCCCTTCCCCCTGACTCTGGATCAGTCTGCTGCAGTTACCTGATCTTGACATTTTGGACAGATCCACATGCCTTTAGGAATGGTTTTCAGGGGTGGATCCAGGCAGTCCAGGTGATAAACACGAGAACACGTGTCGCACATGAGCAACTGGCCACTGCGTCTGCACACAGTGCAGAAATCCTCATGGATGTCTCCCTGTGAGGAAGAATTGGACCAATCAGTTTCCCCACCAACCATCAGTGGAGAGGCAAGGCGGGGGAGGCACCATGATCTGGTTTAGTTTACAGTCTGGGCTTGTTCTAATGGACATGGTGTGTTAATTCACTGAGCCCACAGGAAGGGAGTTAGAATGTGCTCTGAGTAGTAGTTATTAATGGATGCTCTGGGCTACAGGACACTGTTCACTTTGTAAGGCTGAGTCAAAGTAAAATCAACTGATGGCTGATGGTTATCACATGGAGACAACAAACTAATGGTCTGTGGAGGTACTGGGGTGCAAATGGTGACAGAGCTACTGGGCCAATAGGACTGTGTGTGACGGGGTGTCCAACCCTCTGAACTGTCCGTCTCCCCCATCATTACTTACATCCCCAGAGCTGGGGCTGGGCAGGGGGAGGGGATGGACGGGGCTGGAGGGGGAGGTCGGGGTGAGGCTGACCAGGTCCGGGACGCTGCTGTATTTGGGTGGACGACCTGGGTGAAATGAGACAGACAACAAAGACGGAAAACAAAGAAAAAAGAAAGATGGAGAGGGGGGAGAAAACAAAAACAAACAGTCTGTATGACATACCTTGGAAAGGGAGTCTTCGTTGGCTAGCATGAGTCAGGGGAGCGGTGAGAAAGGAAGAGGAGGAAGAGGAGGAGTCAGAAGCAGACAGCAGGGTTAGTGCTCCAAGCAAGCTGAAGTTGAACTCTGGTACAAACCTGCTCGATGGACTCGTGTCAGAAGTTAACACCTCAGTCACCTGTCCGGGTTTCACTGACCTCATGTTCCCACCTTTTTGTCTTTTAACTTCCTGTGCCCGCAGGGGGTGGAGCCTCTTCAGCACGAGGTGACAAATGTTTACAGAAATGGCCCCGCCGTTTAAACCTGGCCTTATGTAGGTTACTGTTAGGAGATGTGTGGACTCCACAGGGGAGTCCTAAGTTATGGCAAACGCTGTGTGAGCCAGATGAGGCCCACACCTGACATCTGGCTCATATAAGAGCTGACCTGTGACTGATGTGGGGCAGCTACCCTCCCACGTGGCCCCAAAAGGATTCTGTGTTATGCAAAAAAGTGCAACTGAAGCAGCTGCAAGGCTCCTGCAGAGCAAAATGGGCTTTTTATGTGAAGCCAGCAGTGTGAAAGGATCCAGACCCCACCGAGACCCGAAGTTAAAAGACAAACAGGAAGTGGAAAAATGCTGCAGCGTGGATGTGGAAACACTGCAGCCACGAGCCCAAACTTATGTCAGTGTTTAGTTTTTAAAACAGAAGCTAAAAGCTTCCTGGACTGTAGATTTAAGGAATATCTGAGTGATGCAGATTTCCGTCACCTCTTTCAGGACGTGTTAAAATCTGACACTACGAGTTACACATGAGATTAGCGTCTAGTTTTTATGCCTGATAAGATGTCTGCAGCCTGTCAGTCATAAATCAGGAGAGAACCGGAAGCGTGTGAGTCGCTGCTCAGTAACGTGTGATGTTATTGAATCAGAAACAGTTAGTCGTGTTACCATTAGCATGGTTCTGCTGTCAGCAAGCACACGGCCCAAACAGATTTTACGAAGTTAACTCGGAGTCAAGGCGTTCCTACAATTCCCAGGATGCATTTCAGCTCTTCCCAGTGGAAACAGCCGGTCTAACCAGATTTATTCTTCTTCATCAGCGGGCTCCAGAGCTCTGACCAGGACCCACACTGTAGACCAGCTGACGTATTTAGGTCATGACTGAACAACTTAATGTTTAATGAAATGAGATTATGAGGAAATTAGCTTGAAGATGTTATTTTATTGTTCGGTGTCGTTCTGAGAGCAAACCACCTCGTAACTATGTTTTTAGAGGCTCCAAGTTTATTCTTATGAATGAAATACTCCTCTCATTTACACCGTGCTTCTGCGATCAGCGGCTTTGCTAAACGACACCTGAAAACGAGAGGATTAAACTGAGCCGATTCGCCGTCAGCCGACACGAAAACACAGCTGACTTTTTTTAACACTCCTCGCTGAGGTGGTTCGCGCGGAGCTTCAGAGCCTCGGCAGCGCTCTGATAAACAAGCATGAATCCGGCTTTAGACGCAAACCCCGACTGAAGCGACAGGAGACAGGAAGCAGAAGCAGGAGGAAAGTCTAGTTTCACAGCATGTTATTAGTCCCGAGCAAGAGATTAGTCTCTAATCTGCAGTTTCTACTCTTCTTCAACTCCATAAAACAAACACTCTTCTCTGCGCTGCATCTCTGCCACGACTCATTCGACTCTGAACTGATTTTGTGTCTCTACTGTAGCTCAGCCTGATTCTATTCTCAGTATCTTTCAGTCTCTGCTGGTTTCTACTGTGCATTTCTACCATCTTTGACCTGTATTTTATACGGACCTCTCTTCCTGGTCCCCTGGTGCAGAGGGCTGTTCAGGTAACTCACTGCACTCTTTTTCCTCTGAAATAAAACGAGAAAAAATGTATTAATGAAATAGTTCAATGGACTCAAATTCCCTGCTAAATATTAATGAAAACAATCAAGCTTATTTAAAAAAGGCTCTAATAATTATTGTAGGGTCTTTACAATATAAAGCGCCTTGAGGCGACTGTTTGTTGTGATTTGGCGCCATATAAATAACATAAAGGTTCTTAATTGTGGGAAAATAGATAATAATTTTTTCCCATCTTAAACACATAATCTACAGCAGTGTTTGTGGAAAACACAACACATCATTTCAGATTTGTCAGCGGCCGCGGGAACGCGGGCGGCGTACCTCGGGTTCAAACACAGCTCCGCTGTACACCGGGTTGGCCGTCGTTCGCCTCTTCCGCTCCTGTCTTTTGCTCTGAATTTCTGCAAACAATTTTTTTAAAAAATCAGCGCTTCATTGTGAAGACATTCGTTCAGGATGCTGAAAGTAATCAAAAGCATCACTCACCTTCCAAGTGGTCGTGTGTTACCAGGCCTAAAGACACCATGAAGGCCAGTTTCTAAAAGAGACACAGCAGGTGAATCACCAGAGAGATCTCCAGCTAAGTGTATTTAAAGTATCCAGAGTGTGCAGAAGGAAGTCCCCTGATCACGGATGGTTACTATATTTATAAATATTAGCCAGTAAAGCTGGGCAATATATTGATCTATCAAAAACATACTGATATATTTTCAAATGAGCTGCAGAAACACACAGCACTGTAATACTGATGAAGTTTGATGATGTGTTTTTTCAGTAAAGGAGTGCCAGTGTTTGCTGCTCCCCCTGAAGCCCCGCCTCCATCTAAAAGTCTATGATCTGATGAACCCCCACCCACCACCAAATACCTGTGCACACCTATGCAGGTATTTTGTTAGACGCAGCTTTTTCTCTGCGTCCGCACTTAAACGGCATTTTGGCATCACTGAAAACCAAGATTGCATCTCGCGGCGTTAAAGGTGTGCACCTCTGTCTCCTCCTCTGACGTCAGACTGTGCATCACTTTATTGTTTGTGAGCTTTTGATTGGCCAACATCACGGTCAGGGGCGGATCTAGAAAAATATTTATGGGGTGGCGAGAGGGGGGCAGGAATTTTTGAGGGGTGGCAACGTATATAT
>JAVDPK010002047.1:127016-139376 GCA_034780415.1 Cichlasoma orientale
TCACGCCCGTAAATGTCAAATTGGCCGTAACTTTTCTTTTAATTCATTGCTGCCAACTGGGGTGGCAACAGGGGTGGGAAGGCTTTCTTTTAGGGTGGCATTTGCCACCCTGTGCCACCCCGGTAGATCCGCCCCTGATCACGGTTATATCGCAGCCTTTTTGCTTGGGAGTGCTCCTGACAACGCTTGAGATTGTTCCATGTGGATGGAGATATTTTCCAAAACAAACTTGGAAAAATACCAGTTTTAAGAAATACAGGTGTACGTGTGGACGTTCTCCTGCAGCCTGGAGGGAAGTCTGAATAAGATGAACAATAATAACTAGAAGTTTAAACAGTAATAATAATAACAATAACCAGATAATGATAATAGATAAGATAAAAATAGTAATACCTAGAATTTGAAGCTACTTGCTAACTTACTGTCTAAATGAAAATGTGTGACAACAGAACAAAAAGTTCCCTGATTTGTGTTAAAGTATGTGGCTTTAGTTTGTGCACCTGCTTGGGGGAGGGGCCTTCTGCCACCTGATGCAGGTTGCACTCTGAATATGCATCAGAAAAGTCCACTGTAAAGAATGTGAAGCATTCCCAGCTGAGAGGAAACAGTTTACCTCGTGAAATCAGTCACTCTCACATGCTGCTTATGCAGAAAAACTGAGATCTATAACCACCACTCAGCTCACCCCGAAGATATATTATCTTCTTCTCCTCCACCAACACCATGTGTCCCTCTGTGGTTCTTACCTCTGGGTTCTCCTCTTTCTTGGGAGGCCTGGGAGGTGGAGACACAGGAGGAGTTGAGGAGGAGGAGGAGGACGGGAGGCTGATGATGGCATGCTGCTCTGCTCCTCCCGGTTTAACAGTCTGCTGAGGGGAGAAGAGTAAGACAGGGATGAAGATAAAGGCAGGTTTGAGTTTGGTAAAGCTAAAGAGAGTCAATCACGGACTCAGGATATTATTTTTAAACAGGATTAAATTCATTTTTAGGTCTTTAATTTAAGAAAGAAGCAAGCAACAACGTACAGGAGCTCAAAAATGAAGCCTTCGGCCTCTTTAAAGAATGGATATTATTGTGACTGCATGAAGGACCTCCACCCGTCCCCATTTATATTTCTGGATCTACACACAGCCATCATTCAAAGACTTGAGAGACTAACAGACTTTCAGATGCCTCCAGCATTTCCTCAAAGAACCCACGATGCCTCGGGTGCAAACATCAGATCTTTAGAGGGTAACGTTTAACCGCTGCCATCTCTGACTCTAAGGCAGGCACTCGCTTCTGTTGGTACAGGCGCTAACGGGCAGGTGTGGCAGGACGATGCTTCACCAGGAGAGCAGGCAGGTTTCCTCTGATTTACAGAGCGCTGGTCATTAATAATGGAAGGACAAAGAGCCTGCTATCAGCTCGGGAGAGCCCGCTCCACGCTGCTGCCTCTGAGGCCGGTTTAAAGCATCACACTTGAATTTGAATTAACACAGCAGCAGTGCAGATCTGAAAGCTGACAGCTGATCAGAGGGGCCACGCTTACTTGCAGATCAACGTGTAACTGTAGGTTCTCCTCATCTCTACAGGCACAAGTTTTATAAGTCACTGCAGACTTCAGTCCAAGCAACGAAACCCTTCCAAGCTCCTTTTAGAAAGAAAACACTGGGAGGGAAGTTAAAGCTGCTTTTTTTTCCTGGTACTGATAATTCCTGAGAAACTGCAGTGAGTGCAGAAAGCTGAATCTGGCAGAGGTGTGTAGATTTCAGCATGTTTGAAGGAGTGTGCAGACTAGGGCTGCAACTACAGATTATTTTAGTAATCGAGTATTCTATCGATTATTCCATCGATTAATCGGATAAGAAATACTTTGGTCTTATTAACAGTTCATCTGCATATTTTAACTTCCGTACTGCAGATTTTTCTCTGTGTGAAACAAACAGATGGAGCAGCTACAAAGTTCTCTGTTCTTCACCTGCTGATCAGGTGGGTGATGAAGGACCTCCAGCTGTTTCCCAGTTTTAAGGTGGTTCCAGCAGCGCTGCTGCTTTGGACGCTAGAAAAACGTCTCCTTTCGCTCCACCTGAGTCACCGTCTTGATAACGGCTTGAGATACGTGTGATTTCATAGATACGTGTGATTTCATAGATACGTGTGATTTCATGCACTCATGAAAAAATAAAATAACTAAATATCAATCAGCTGTTTTCCAGTGACTGTGGCTCTAAAACACTCGACGTGTTGGAACATTTTACAGCACGTTGGGGTAGCAGCAACTCATTCTTAATTATATAATGAACACATGAGCGTGACCTTTAAAAATGTGTTTAACTTCATCAGCACCAGTTTTCTTCCACTTTTTCTTTTAATTATAATAATAACGTTTATTTTTGTAGCGCTTTTCAAAACCAGCATTACAAAGTAAAAAAACATTTAAAAAGGGTTTTCAAACTAAGGTCTTAAATTTAATTCTATAAGCAGTCAAAGCGGTGTAATCCTCATGATATGACTGTATACAATTAGAATATTTTCTCCCAAGTGAACCCCTGTAATACTGCTTTGTTGAACGGTGCAGTACTGATGCAGTATTAATGTAGTAGTCTTACCTTGGGCTCAGTGGTCAGGCTGCTGATCTGGATTGGCTGGACCGGAGTCTGAGTGGGGACGGGGGTGGGGTTGGGCACCTGTGCGGGGCTGGCGAGGCGGGTGGGGGCAGCGGAGACCGGCGTGGTGATGACGATGCCCGTCAGCGGGGCGGTGCCGGTCTTGCTACAGGGCTGGCCGTTGACGATGCGGACCTGGTGGATGGGCGCTGCCGAGGGCAGCGAGGACGACAGCTTGGTCGCCAACATGACGGGCCTCTGCAGCAACTGGGGGGCCGCCATCATGGGCGGGGGAGGGGCCGGGGCGATGGGGATGTTGGTAGGCGTGGCCAGTTTTGGCCGGACCTGATGATGACACACAGCCAATCAGAAATCAGCATGAAAATGACTTGATACTGCTGGGTAACGCCACCGTGGAGCTCTACCTCAGCCCAACTGAGTCCATGTTTACCATTAGGAGTACTACTGAGGCCGAGTACTACTGAGGCCGAGTGATGTCGCAGTATCAGTGTATTTTTTATAAGTTTTCAGAAAAGATAGATAATATTGTTTATATGGATGAAGTCTGATATTGTATTACACAATATTCAAACTTACGTAATAATGATAATACTACTATACTTCTAGTTACTGTTAGTATTCTAACTTGGAGATATTATTCACTAGAGGTGGGAATCACCAGACACCTCACCATACTATCACAATACTTCACTCATGATACAACATTATTGTGATCTTTAATATTCTGCAATATGCCGAGTATTGCATATATTGCGATTTATCACCTTTTTTAAACTGCAAGTTATGTCCTCTAAAAACTGCCACCATCTCTTTTATCCAATGAGATAAAGTTATCTCACTTCGGTTTTTCTTTTGTTGCAAAACCAACACACGCTGAATTACATGCAGTCTGTTTCTGACACTACAGGAATGGTTTGGGTTCATTGTCGCACATCCGCTGCTGTTTACACAGACAGCAATTCACATTTAACAGAAATTTGCTTTAAACTATTACATTTGTGCTCATTAGGAATAAAACCACAATACAACCAGCTGGCAGCCACTGACAATAACTGATTCAGACTGCTGTCCTATGGTCACTCCTGTCACTGAGCCATTAGCTTGCTCTGAATTAGCAGGTAGCTTTGTCAAGCCGAGTGTTGCAAGTTTGCTCGGCTAACATAAAGCGCCGTAAACACTGGCAGGGCTTTAATGAAGAAATGCTTTACATGAAACTTTAACAATGTAAAATGTTCTGTCTCTACACCTTTAAAATGTATCAGTGTTACAGTATAACTAAATACTAAAATGAACAGTGAGGTAAAAAGTGTTTGGCTGAGTGTTGAGGAACATTTTCAAAAAACAAAAATGTACCTGTTGTCCTAAACAATAAACATTTCACTGTTTTATTATTAATTATTTTATTACATTACACATGATTCAAATAAAAATGACTCAAGAACAAGTTCTGGCCAGAGCTCCCGGTGGCGTTACTCAGCACAAACACCACCAACATTTCTCCACTGAAAGGGTTAAAACACACCGACAGCCAGGAACACAAAAATACCAAGAAGCTGCAGGAAAACAAACTCTCACCAAAAAAAGGTAAAAGACACTCGTACACAGGCAGGAAACCTCCAAAAACACCTGTTCACAGGTCAGTTGGGAAATTAAAAGAAGCACAACGAGAGGAGAAGTGATGAATAAGAGGCAGCACACAGCAAACAATGTTTTAGTGCCACGGAGCAAGGCATGAGTGTTTGCTTCGGTGCGCTCCTGCCCTCTGCTGGAGAGTGAGCGAGTCACCTCAGGTGGGCCACACACACTGATCTGAGGGGAGTTAGGGTTTGGAGGCGGGTCTCACAGTGACGCACCTGTGGCTGAAAGGTGGGTCGAGGCGTCAGTCTAGGAGGCGGGACAAACTGAGGAACTTTGATTGGCTGGGCGGTGGCGGTGGTGGTGGCCTGCACCTGAGACAAAACCACAGCACATTGTGGATCTGTGCTGCTGACATCTGACCGACACGTCTGCTGCGCTCAGTTTAGGACGCGTCGCCAAGCGTTAGCGAGCAGCAGCAGAGCGTGGGAGAGAACTCGAAGTAAAGAATCTGAGACCTTCAACTCTGAGCTGATTTTCCTTTTTATAAATGAGGGTAACTCACAAACCTTCGGGTTCTGAACATTCATACAATTATGACCACCTTAATCCTGGAGAACTGGCACAGAGTAGCTGCTTTTCCACCGCAGGAACAAGGAACCTTTCAGGGACCAGCGTCCAAAGTATTTCACCAAAAATGATTGTACCCAACGAAAAAGTCTGTATTTAAAGTTCATAAACTTTGGAGAGGGAATTTCTGAAATGGTAGCTTCACCCGGCATGGTTTGGACTGGAACTCGTTTCATTTTAAACCCTTTTTGATAGCCGCAGTCGCCATTTGTGCAGTACCTAGGGTTTCTTCTAATTTTTGTTAATAATGGTGGGTGACAGACCCCTAGGTTCAGCAGTGTGTTATACCCCACCTTAAAAACAGACTTAAAGACAATAATTTATTTAATCATTTATTTAATAATTTATTGACGTTTCGAGCATGTGAAGAATCACGACCATCCAAAGAAGCCCCAGGAGGTCCTTCAGAGTGTAACTGGTCTTCACTGATTTCACTCATTCATCACTTTATATTCACTAAGGCCACGCCCTCTCTGATCTGACATCTCTCAGGAATAGTAATACGGCCCAAACGACGAGGCTTGCGCCACTTTAAACGCTTTTTAATAAAATTTTGTTCTGCTGTTCTTCATCTGATTCTGTGAGCCTGCCATGTTTTACAAATGGCCCTCGTTGTGGTCATTCTCCCAGTCAGTTTACCCAATCAGCACTGAGGCCTACTCAGGAAGTGCTTAACCCAGAGTAGGTACTTCGTTCTCAAAAGCGACCCGGAAACGGGCGCAGAGGAGGTTCCTGCAGTGGAAAACCACCTGTAAAAAAAAAACAAAACTCAGCAGCCTCATGATGTTCTCACGATCGTTCATCTCCGTGAGGTGAACTGGACCCCCGTGAGGGAGACGCCAGAAGGCCACCACTGCCACCACAGCCTGCTCGAGCAGTTTCAGAGAAACAGAGTCGTGTAAAAGCGCCCAGAGGCGGGTCAGCAGACAGCGGTCTAAAGTTTCTCCTCAGCTCTAACAGATCACAGCACCAACTCTTCGGAAAGGCTCCACAGCGGCGGGAACCGGGCAGACTTACCACCATGGCGTTCTTGGACACCAGCCGCACGGGCTCCGAGCTCTGATTGGTGAGCTTGCTGGCCACCTGCAGGTTGATGGGGGCGTTCTGCGAGTCAGGTTTGGTGATAGCTGTGGTTACCATAGCCACAGTGGGCGGGCGTTGCGGCAGGACGGAGCCGGGGGCAGCTTTCAGCACCAGCGTCTTCGTGGTGAGGACCGGCGTCACTGTCAGCGTCTATTGAGGGAGAATTTAACCCGACATTCAGAGGGACGTTTAAAAAAGTCGTTTTTTTAAGCTCTCCTGTACGGAAGCCAAGAGCGGCCGTGGTACCTATAAACTTTTTTCTGATGGTTTTCTCGTGATAACGCGTTATTTATCTCGTTATCACGGATTAACGATTACCGTTTTCCCGAGATAACGAACTTTGTTTTCTCGAGATAACGAGTTAATTAACGATGGTTTTCTCGAGATCACGAGATGATTATCTTTTATTGAACGCTCATGATCAGTTTCTCAGTGTTCTTAAAACCTTTTCAAGAATGGACTCCAGCTGAAAATGTCAGATTGTGGAGAACCTGCAGCTCAATAGGGTTTACTGTCTTGTTCTTAAGTTGAACAAATAACCGTAGACCTCCGTGTGCTGACGATCACGTCCTTTATTGTCAAAACCAAAACAACAACAACCCCCGTGCTGACTTCTTTCATGGTTATGAATGATGCACGAGAGGTGCCGTCCAGCAGGGCTGAGCTGCAGTCGAGCCAGCCGTCTCCTTAAATGACGAAGGCTGATATGAAAGTTATTTATCACGTTATCTCGGGAAAACGGTAATCGTTATTCCGTGATAACGAGAAAACCATCAGAAAAAATTTTATAGGTACCACGTCGCTCTCGGCTTCCGTACTCCTGTACACTGTGTGCCAGGTTTCCTACCTGCTGCAGCCCTCCAGGCAGCTGCTGGCTCTGCAGCTGGTTGGCCGGCTTGATGTCGCCTCCTGCTGGAGGAGTTTGGACCTGCAGCTGCAGTTTGGCCTCTGGCTCCTGCTTCACCAGCAGCTCCTTCCTCAGCTGCTCCACCACCTTTTTCTGCAGATGAGACCACATAGTGAACAGAATTCCTGCAGCAGGGGTCTTTACTCCATTAAAAATAAAATCTTTACTGAAACAAGGTGTGCAACAAACAATTTAACAGCAATTACAGGAAACACTGAAAGAGAGACACGACTCTTGGAAGAAGTAGTTCAACTTTCAGGGGGAAAAAAAACCTTTTTAAAGCTTTATTTTGGGGCAAAGTCATAAAACAGATGTTTTTGTTGACTGATGATTCGACACATGCAGACTCGATGAGGTTGTGACATTTGAGATTCAAACTAACTGTCCAGATGAAGCATTTCTAGATGACTGCTGTGCAGTGAGCCTGTTTATAAAAGGAGGAAGAGGAGGAGGAGCAAAAGAAGAACTAAGTAGAAGCAAAAAGAATCAAAAGAAGAAGAAAAAGAAGCAGAAGAAGAAAAGAGGTGGAGCTCAGAAGGTCACGCACACAGACAGCTGAATTCTCAGTCGGAGGATGAAGCCCATCTGTTGCTAAGCAACAGTCGACTCAGAAGCAGGAACTTAATGGAGTGAAACACAATGAGGACGCCGGCGAGAGAGAAAGGAGAGAAACACAAAGAAGGAGGAGGTGGAGGAGGAGGAGAGAAAAGTGGCGGGTGCTGCTTTCAGAGAGCAGTTTGACCTGCAGCCAATAATGTGCACAGCTTCAGCTGCTGATAACCGCCGCCGCCGCCGCCGCTGTACAGGGACGTTTAATCTCACACGACTTCTGCTTTCAAAGGATCAGTTCGCTCTCATTACAACAACACACACTTCCTGTTTAACAGCTACTGGCATGACATCTTTAATTCGGCCATGGCGAGTCTTCCTCACTCTGTGAGGTTCAGCGACGATGATGTCAGCGTGTGACCGTGAGGAACATGCTCCAAACAAAGGTCAAGTGTCACGCTTTTTCCCGGTACATCAACAAACGTCTGAATCAAAGAAAAAGTGTGTGGAAAAAAAATATCACTCCTTTCCTTTTTTCCTGGCAGTAACTCAGTATTTTCAGTGTCACCAACATGAAAAATAGCCTAAAAATAAAACTGCTGCAATCACTATGACGATATTAATGTAGTTTCACTGCCAGCAAACTGCTGCAAAATGTAGTTACGCTACCAGTTTAATTACAAGAAGAAGCAGCAGGAGGAGGCAGAGAAAATGACCTACATTTCCCATCTTTTTGAACTTCCTGTGAACTTTTACTTTGCCTAAATCTGAGCCCACCCCTCACACTCCTGCTGTACTGCATATTTACACTCACACAGTCTGTGTGTTAGGCACAGAAACTTTAACGCTGCAGGAAGCAAGAAGCAGCCAAATGAGTCAAAGTGTCTGTTTATCATCAGGTGGGAGCTGAGCTCTGTGTGAGACTAATCCGGTGCTGAGACGACGATTCTCTCAAACCAACTTGATGTATTTTGTCGTTATGTAAGCCGCCCGCGTGCACAAATACAAACAGAGCTTTCTGTTTCTCCACAATAATCTGAGGTAATCCCAACTCTATCTTCCCAACCACATTCACACACAGACGCTTCATTCTGCACAAACATCTGTACCTCACAAAAACCTCCAAAACCCACAAATTCTTATCCAACAACATCTTGTTCTAATTCTACACTCATCTCAACGCAGCAAGAACAAAGTGTTTCATGTGAAGAACAAATACAGTACGAAATATGCAGGCACCGGATAAAAATAGTAGCCACAATAAAAGCGTTTAAAAATAACAAAACAAAAAAATACCAAAAACCAATATGAGCAACAACAAAAGAGTTTCACATCAATAGAGTCTTTAGACATGAGATAACACAAACACATTTATTCATGTCTAATCTTAACAAAGGGGTGGCCTACATATATCACAGGCATTCGTATAATTCCCAGACACCAAACAACACAAACCACCACAAAGAGGCAGCAAACGGTTACAAAGCAGCAATAAACTGCCACAAAGAGGCAAAAAACCACCACAAAGAGGCAGCAAACACAAAGCGGCAACAAACGGTTACAAAGAGGCAACAGACCAACACAAAGAGGCAACAAACGGCCACAAAGTGGCAACAAATTGTTACAAAGAGGCAACAAACCACCACAAAGAGGCAGCAAACGGCCACAAAGTGGCAGCAAATAGTTACAAAGAGGCAGCAAATGGGCACAAAGTGGCAACAAATTTTTACAAGGAGGCAGCAAACGGCCACAAAGAGGCAGCAAATTGCCACAAAGAGGCAAAAGAAGGTCACATAGACATCAAAGGGATAAAAAAACAAAACAACAACAAAACATAAGGCAAACAAAAAATGACCACGAAGATGCAAAAACATCCACAGAGATAGAAAATGGTTATAGATGCATAAAACAGCCACAAAGATGCAATGAATGGCACCCCAATGGTATACCATGGCCACAAAGAGGCAGAAAACAACCAGAAAGGAGCAAAAACAACACACAGAGTAAAAAAATAGCTACTAAGATGAAAAACAACAGCTACACAGGGGCAACAACCAACCACAGAGTCAAAAAACAGCCAAAAGAAAAACACAAAGAAGTGTAAGTTGATTTTATAAATGTGCCCCCCCCCCCAGAGATTCCTGCATGTGCAGCAGAGTAAATGGTAGCATGGGACTGCACTCAAAAGTCCTGAAGACCTCATTTCATTTTATTTTCTATTATCTGGTTAAATTTAAGTTTTAAAGGACGTGTTCCTATTGTTATGTCTAAAATGGTTTCACTTTTTACAGCTGAACTCTTTGGTTGTCTGTGTAGCACTTTGAACTCATGTTTCTTTGTTTTAAATGACAGCAAAGTGAATATTTTTCTCTCAGATGTTTCTCTGGGCTGCTGAAACTACAGCAGCCATTTTGCAGAAGAAAGGTTCTTTAAGGCGGGATATTCAGCAGGAGATGTGACCGAAAAACAGACCTGAGAAATCATCCTTTAAACGAGCCCAATGATATCAGCTCATTAGCAGAAAGGTGAGTTCACGTACCTGCTTCTCACTGAGCGCTGTGATCTTTGCTTGAAGTTCATGGAGCTGCTTCTTCAGATCTGCGTTCTAAAAAAAAAACAAATCCATGTGAAAAAACAGTGACGTCTGAAACTTCAGAGAGTCTGCTGATAACAAACACGATGCTGCGAGGTGAGCTGGACTTTACCTGAGGGTCCTGCTTCATCTGAGCAACCAGTTTCTGCAGAAGAAGAGAGAGGCAGTCAGAAAACACAGAGCACGCTGACATCTGCTGTTCATAACCAGGAACAACAGCCAAAGCAGACGGAGCAGCACTCCCTCTGAAGACGCTCATTCCATATTTAAGAAAATAAATAATCAGCCAAATGTGAGAAAAGTTCCCAGCTGACCCTCTCAGAATCAGCTGATTTCTTTTTTCTTTACAATAACTTTGGAATCAATTTCACACCCACTGCTGAAGTCACAGTCTGAAGCATGAATGTGGGTTTGTTCAGCCAGCTGTGAGTATCAGTGTGATGGATCCACTGCAGTCTGAATAACCTGCAGCAGAAACCAGCACCGGCACCCTGGATGTTTCTGTTTCTGATAAATCACTGAAGGAAACTTCACAAAGTTGCTGCTCAGAACAACTTAGAGCAGATGAAAAGTCTCCGGTCACCTACATTTAGATACCAGGATCTGTGAATCCTTCTGCCTCTTTAATATAGTCGTATTTTAACGCTGAACGTAGCTTATGGCTCTGAAATGGAGAAAGAACATGTTCTTTACAGTAGTTTGAACAGATCACGCTGGTTAAGCAGCTTTAGGTCCTGAAGGTGTTTTTTAAAGTCCTTAAAGGGTGTGGCTCACAGACACCACGTTTCCACTGATGATGTGGGAGAACTCGCTCCCCTTTTGCAAACTTTATTTCTTGTGCTGTGAACTTATTTTAATGTGCAAACCAAACTGCTGCAGCATGTGTGTGCAGCACAGAGGTAAACACAGACAGCGATTACGAGCAAGACAACAAGTACGCACTTTGCGTCCTTTTATCTGTGATATGAACTGATACAAAGCAGCAAGTTCAGCCTTAGAGCCCAACCTAATTCACAGCTGTGAAAATCGCTTTTCTCCTGTAATCCACACCATGCAGTGAGACAGCGGTAGAAAGCTTTACGTGGAGACGGCGAGTCACGCCCTTCTGCTGCTCGCGTCACACGTTCCTCCGTTCCAGACCAGCTAGTTTATGGTGCTGGAATGGAACCCATTTTTCAGCCTAGCACCGAGTGAGTTTGCGGTGGAAAAAGCGCTGAACGGTTCGAGCGCTTGGCCGGCACCACGTCAGTGGAAATGAGGCAAGACGGGGTGTCAGGTTGCAGTGTTTAACAGTTTAGCTTCCTTACGACTGACGTGTGAATGAAGCTTTCCACACAAACGAAGCACGAGGATGTTTCAGTGCAGATGCACCTCAGTGCGTATCAGATACTGAACTTTCAAAAAGAAGAGCGGGCGACGTCCGCAGTAAATCTGACAGAAGATTTAAAAGGAGTCACCAAATATCCCTGACCTATGAACAACCCTCACAGGAATCCGTCCCTACATGGAGTCAGCTGACCCCATGACCCCACAGCGTACCTGATGGATCTGGATCTCCACCTTCAGGGCCTCCTGTAACGTTTGTAATTCCATCATGGATCCAGTCAGTCTGCCAGCCGATCGATCAGCCTGCACACACACACACACAGACACACAGAAAGGTGAGACGCAGCCATTTCAGGACTATGTTTGGCACGTGTGTGTGTGTGTGTGTGTGTGTGTGAGCTCTCACCTGAACACCGTGTCCAGTAGGAAAACCATCCAACTGAAGCATTAAAGTGCCGCTGCAGACAGAACGAGCCACAGGAACACTGATAATTACTGATGAAGTGCAGGTAACCTGACCTGAAGCTTTTCATTAGAGCCCAACAGGTTTAATAAAGTCCAACAGAAACACACACAGACCTGTTTCATTATCAGCTTCAAACCATCACATCAAACTTCCTTTTAATTACAACAGAGGAACTCCATTCAGAGCCATTAAACCACAGCAGGCTGCTTCTCCTCGTTATCAATAAACCTTCTTAATCAAATGTGACTTATTTATTGCTCTGAATGATCACGTTCAAATACAAAAACAAGTCTAACTGTTCCTATTCCCTGCTGTAACACACCACCATAACAGGACTCACCACCTGGCTGTGGGACTGGACTCCACCCCTCTGTGCTGCCCTGTAACACATACCAAACGCACACAGTTACAAACCCAGCCTGTTCAGAGGAACAAAAATCTGATTTACATCTGCGATTCTCCACAGAAACAAAGAAACAATTCTAAACAATTATTAAACTGTTTTGAACATTTCATCAGCACAAGGGGTCATATTTGACTTTGATCACATATCCAAAGTGGCAGATTAAAATGGAATGTCTGATCTCCTTAAGTCCTCTTTAATACTGTTGTACAGTTGTGG
>JAVDPK010002047.1:151923-177446 GCA_034780415.1 Cichlasoma orientale
ACAGGCGTCTCGTCATGTTTTAGTCACCAAAGAGCCATGTGTATCTCGTCATCGTCTCGTTATCGTCGTGAAAAAAATGGTCGTCAACGAAATCATTTCGTTATCGTCATCGTTAACGAAAACAACACTGCTGCTCTGAGCTGCCTGCGGGGTTTAAAGGTGTGTTTCTCTCAGGTAAATCTTTGCTCAGTTGATTCTCACTTTATTCTCATGATACCAGATTGGTGAGAAAAGCCTTTTGTCTCTCATGCCTGCAGAGCAAAGCTCGATGGTGAGCATTCAGATACAGATGTGATTAAAAGCGCCATGAAGTTATGAACTTTTATTATCTGTATGTTTAATCTTTGTTTTTTTTTCTGCTTGGTTTTATTTTTTTATTGCTGGTGTGAAAAATATTTAATATTTGTTGAAATTTGGCTCACAGGAAGCTCCTCTGTTTCCACTGATGAATTATTTCAAAATCATGATAAAAATTGTCGCACAAACTTTCCTGTTTCATCATGTGTGGAGTTTTGCACTAAATAAAGACCTTCCAGCTTCGCCTTTATTTCCCAAGGGGATGGATCAGTGACCAGATGCACATGTTTGATCTGGCACGGGTTTGACATCTTTCTGACTCAGCTGTTTGACCAGGTTTGGAAGCCACACATGAACTGGGGCTGGGTCTGTATCTCCTCCGGGTCTCAGACTAAGTATCTGTCACACATGAAGCAGACCCGTTAACCACCGCACGGTGGAGGCATGCTGAGAGATGCACTAAATGTGGGGCAGAAATAAAGAAAATCAGGAGTTCAGTTATTCTACAGTCAGCTGGCTTCCACCGTGACATCAGATTCAAATCTAAACCTCCAAAAGCTAACGTTTGTCCTGCATGAGTGCGGTTCACAGTGCGAATTTATTACTTCAGGGTTAGTTTTAGTTCTTATTGTGGAGTGTTGTTGTTCCATTGTGAACCTCCAGAGGCTGCAGGACAGGCTCGTGTCTCCGGGACACCTCACCACAGCAGCTCATCACTGAGGGAAGAAGACAGAGCTGCCGTCTGACTTCACCATGAGGGTTTGTGGACTTTTGCACTCAGCTGGAAGCAGAGTTTCTTTGGGCACGTTTACATCTCAGGTGGGAAACTGTTGTGGTCATAGCAGAGTACTGAGCTGCAGTAATGTGTGAGAGGATGCTCTCAGACCATCTAAGATTATACTTTATTATACTTTGGCCTTTAATCTGGATGCTGAAGTAAACACCAAAGAACGTGCAGCTGCCTTTGTTGCTAAAATGAATTATGCATCAAATCCCACATTAACTGATGTGTGAAAAAAAACCCCAAAGAAACATGAAATGCGCCCAAGAGCTGCTGGACAAGACTTTGGATGCTCTAAAACATGAAAGAGCTCCTGTGATGCTTTTTCGAGGGAGGACGCTGGCTTTTCACAAACACACGAGCAAACCCACTGAAACGCCCTCAGGGTCCACAGGTGAGGAAGCAGGGGTGTAACTCGGGTTCTGGTTGCAGACACTTCCAGTTTATTTACATTTTTGAAACTTTAAACTTCTTCACATATCAAACAGCGGCTATCCCAGCACCTCACAGATTCCACTTTATCTGGAAGGCTTGGAAACGACGTGAGCACGAAGCTGTCGAAGAGCCGACATCCTCTCATGTCCTCGCCTCCTCTCCAGCCTCTGCAGGTTCACTCTTTCACTCCTAAAAACGGGAAGAAATTCACTTTGCAACATGAGTCCAAATGAACCAATCAATCATGTGCATTATGCTAAAGTTTGTGTCCAGGATCACGCGCAGCAGCATGAATTTTCCAAGTTTTTGATGAACAGCTGTGATGCGTAGGTGCAAATGAAAGTCAGGTGATAGAGTAGGGAGGGGCTGGGGTTGATGGATGGGTCTTCCTGTTTATTACTGTAGCTCAAACCTCAAATAATCACGGTGAACAAGTGAGACTCCAAAAAACACAAACCAACAGAGACAAAGGTAAAGAACAACAACCAGAAATCTTTGTGAGGACGGAGGGGGAGCTATCGGTGTGATAGCTCACTCCTTGGGGTCGTCTGCTGTGGAACACAGTGTGGTCCTTCCTCCAGAGGTCTACGCTCTGTGCTCCACCACTGACCAATCAGCAGGCTCGGTGCTGTGACTGACACTAACCCAATCAGAGAGCAGATCCATCATCTGCTGGATAATAACTTCCTGGCCTCATTAGCTGCTGCTAACTGCATTAATGTCTCCGCGCTCTGTGTTGATTCGTTTTCCTGTAGCGTCTGCTCTCCTTTGAAAAGCAGCTCTGGCTGTTGTTCCTCTTCCCAGATAGAACTTCAGATCTGAGTCTAAACACATTAAAACCAGTCGGGGAGGCTTTCGTGGTGCGCTCGGGACGAGGTGCAGGAGGAAGATCTTCAAAGTAAAAGACAAACAGGACACACAATCTGGTTTCGGTCCTGTCTCAGGACACGCACACGCACACAGGTCCTCATTAGGCTGCGTTTTAGCAGAGCTCTACGAGAAGAAAGTCGTGGTTTTTCAGAGTGAACGTCAATACTTCATCGATCAATGCTTATTTCCTGAACTTGATTAGAGCAGGTTTTCAGGACTCAGTTCTGACGGAGTCTGCTGTGTACTGCCAGGAGGATCGAAACACTGTAATGTTAACTTGGAAATCTGTAAATCTGCTCCTGATATCAGGCTGTGCAACTCAACTGTGCTTCGAAATGTATCGGCTAAAGTGGGAACGGGCATCCTGTCGGACTGCTGCTTCACTTTCTGGCCGGAAAAGCTGCAGTTCCTCTGCCGTCCAGCAGAGGCGCCCCAGTGAGTCAGTCCCCATAGATTCCAGCAGAATTAAACATGTTCACAGGAACTGTTTGGTCTCTGTAGATCATGTCCCCCTTCATAACACCTGTAAGGGGGGAGGTTGTTTCTATAACTCACCTGTTTAAAGTTTGCATTATGAGGGGCGTGGCCTCTTTGACTGACAGGCGGATGGTGACACAGGCGGCTGTAGCTGATAGCTGTCTGCTAGGCTTCACCTCAGCTAACTGGAGTCCCTGAACTGGACCTCTGGACTGTGTTGGAGCCTTTTGGAGCATTTTTAATGCAATTATCTGACCAGTAATATGGCTGAGTGGCTTCATTGGACTAGCAGGCCGTCCAAGAAGGCGGAGCTCCAGTTTGCTGAGTGAGATTCTGGGATTTTATTTGGATGTTACTGATGATACTGTGTGATGCTCCCGTACAGTCTGTGGATGCAGACTGATAACCAGGCTCAATCCAAATATGGCTACCTCAGGGCCCGAGGCTGCGAGATATCCAGGAAACCAGTGGGCGACATGACAACAAACCCGTCGATTAGCATTAGGAGAAACTCACACAGCAGCAGTGATGTGGCAACCTGAGCCCATCCAATCTCTGTGATATTCAGCAGACGGGTGAAGACGGGTAAAAGAACTGTTGGCAGGTTCTAGCTTCAAAATATCAACTTTGAGGTGAGCGTTTGAATTGACCACTAACGGGAGTGAAGGACAAATCCGTCCGCCTTAGTGTACCCCTTGCCCGCCTCAGCACCATGGGGAACAGAGCTTTGTCTCGCTCCGCTCTCCCGTCTGACATCCGGCGCTTACTAATAAAATGTATTACTATTATTATTATAAAAAAATGACCTGAAAGAGAGTCCAGTGAGTCAAAGTGTCCATAAAATGTCCAGAAGTGTCCACAGAGAGGCAAAACGAGCTCAAAGAAGCACACAGAAACAGATTCATTTATTAGATGTGACCAGCCAACCAGCGACTCACTTTGTATGGATGCGGCTAACTGTTCTCACATATCAAACTGGACAAACGTTCGCATTTCTGCTCCAAATCTGTTGGAGCAGTTTGTAAATGCGCAGCTTTTTCCTGTGGTTTGGAAAACCAAAACGCATCAGCACAAACCTCGTGAGAACCTTCAGACTGGTGTTTGAGGCCCGGGAGCAACAACAGCAAACACAGGAGGAAGCGCTGTGTTCTGGATTAGTGGATATAGGAGCTGAGAAACGTAGTCACGTGACCAAACATCAGTAAGGTGATGTCACTCGCTGCGTGTCCTCAGTTCATTTTGTGGTTAGTTGCTACAATTCGTGCACTCTGAGCGTCTACTGCACGCTGCAGCGTCCAGGAATTCAACGCATTCCTGCATGCAAGAAGGCGCTTCCACCTGTAAACGAACCGCTCTGGAGCTCGTTTGGAACCGGATCGAGACCACCTCCTCCTACCGTGTTCACATCTGCGCAAACAAACCAGTTTGAGTTTAAAAAGCAGCGCAGGTGTTTGAAGCACAACTTAGATATCTACACTCGACCTGAAAAGACACAGAAAGAAGTGAGGCTGGAGAAGAGATGAAATACAGGCATGTTGGTGTAAAGTGACAGTGAAGAGCACTCAGATCAGCCCACGGTGCTCCTGATACTCTGCGCTGCGACCGTCCATGCAGTGAAACCTCTGATGACATAACCGCAGCTCCTCTCTTACTTTTTCAGCTGCGGTGGAAGTGACTCATGACCGAGCTCGTGTGAATCAAAGCAGATTGTTGACTGGCTTTCATAACACTCTTTATGTAAGGGAGGTTCAGCAGTGATTCGGGGGTGGACGCGAAGCCTCTACACCTGCCTCCAGCTCCACTCCACATCTCCCGAACATCCACACACCTTCTCCTCCACCCGCCAGACGCGGTTCAGCAACGGCAGCACGGGCCTCAGGAGAAAGAGTTCATTTATATCACAGCTACAGTCACTTCCTGTAGTACAGCAGCAGCTTCAGCTCCCACGGCAGAAACAGTACGAGAAATCTCAGGTCCTTTCAGACAGGTGAGAAGAAAACCTGATGCAGGATGAGCCAGCGAAGAACCAAAATACATCAGGAGCTGTGCTTCTTACGGGAAACAGAAATAAAAAGAGACAAGAATTTCTCAACCAGAGGAAATGCAACACACACACACACACACACACACACACACACACACACACACACACACACACACACAGAAGAGGCAAAGTTTCACAAATCTGATGAAATGACCACCAAGACATGCAAAGCATGACCTTGTTGGAGGATCTCTGTCTCCAAACAGCTGCGATCCGGCTCAGACCGACTGCACTCACTGCCAAACTGAAAGTGTGCAAATAACTGATGTCTCTTCTGCTTTCAGGGTCACGGGGGGCTGGAGCCTATCCCAGCTGTCACAGGGCAAGAGGCAGGGTACACCTGTACAGGTCACAGGGCCAACACAGAGATACAGACAACCACTCACATTCACACCTATAGGCAATTTAGAATCACCAAGCTAACCCCACTAACTGCATGTCTTTGGGAGGAAACTGGAGCAAAGCCACACAGACACAGGGGGAACATGCAAACCCCACACAGAGAGGCAGAGGTGGAATCAAACCCAGGCCTTGTAGCTGTGAGGCAGCAGTGCTAACCACCGCGCCACTGAAACAAACAAAAAACCCTCAACAACACTAAAACACACCAGCAGTACTGCAGTAGTAGTAGTAGTACAGGTTAAGACTTGTACTTGAGTGTAGTTTACATTTCATTTGACATCGTCTGTTTTTCTATATTAAAGCTGAAGCAGGAACACGGCAGTGCTTAAGTACGATGTGATCGTGCGGTGAAAGCGATCTGTGCGGTAAGCATCGTGGGAGCTCCAGCACGAGGTGAAAAAGCCTCTCAAAAACGTGCTTAAATACTAACTTGCTTTCCACTGACACCCTTTTTAATTAACTCTTTGAAAATGTTCTTCATGCACGTTTTCACCCGCTCAGTCTCTGTAATGAGATCAGTGAACAGCTAACAATAGTTGGCTATGATGCCGTGTTACTGGGAGAAGTAATGAGATTACAGTGACGTCCAGCTCGTGTGTGCGTGCTGGAGAGTCGCTCCAGGCCGGTCATTACAGACGCTGAGGCCCAGCAGCCGTCCGAGCAGGGAGGCCATCAGGCCCTCAGCAGCACGCTGATGTGATTATGGAGAGCGAGGCCGGCCTGCGTCCTCGACCACATGTTTACTGTCACAGTCGTCAGTTATTGAGTCATTTATCCACGATGGACCCCTCAGCTGCGGAGCAGCCGCGGAGCCGGCAAGTTATCATTAAACAGCACTGATTCTGGCGATCGCTGGTCTGAGCTCCTCTTTAACAATCATTTTTTAGTAACCCGTGTGTAGCTTACAGGACGTGTTGTTACCAGTGAGTGAACTGCAGTCACCCTTCTATGTCTAACAATGTCCTCGGCCTCTGGGAGACCGCTTTGGATTGCAAGGCGATTGCACAGGTCACCTGGGAGGCAACCTGTCTCCAAACGATTGCAGTCCAACTGCAACCACTCTCACACAGGTCGATGAAGGTTCCAGATAACTGCTGTCGAATTTATAAACACGCTGCAGTGAATCTGAGTCAGTCTGTGCCCATGTTCACGACTCGTCTGCAATGCATCTATTTGCAGTACGGGACTCGAGTCAACTGGTTGCCAAGCTCCTATGCAGTTAAATTTCTGTACTGCAGCAACTACGTCACTATTTGTGGAAGAATTTCTGTTTCAGGTCCACGAGGTTCTGGCTGGACTCTGAATGGAAGTAGTTGCGACAGATTTACAGTTTTCAGCGATTTATGACAGTTAATTGCTGTGTTATCATGAACCTCATTAATGACCTCGTTAAGATTTAACGACTACGATGAAAAGCAGAATTTTCAAACATGCAAAATAAGATGGCCCTGTGGGACGCTACCTGTCTCCAAACAATCGCAGTCCGACTGACTGGGATAACTTCATGAGTTATAATGGTTGTACTTGATATTTTAATAGAGTGATGGATCTGTTTATGACATTGCTGATAAAAAGCTTTAAATGCATGAAAAATAAGGTGAACAATCCAAAAGATTCAAACTTTCTGACTAAGAGAACATTTTATTCGCTTCAGCCTGCTCTCACATTCTGAGCTTCATTCATGGTTATGAGCTGCGTACGTACATTTTCTTTAAAAACCTCAGAGCACACGACATGACACATCTGGCTGAAGGGGACTGACAGCATCAGGGTGTGTGTGTGTGTGTGTGTGTGTGTGTGTGTGTGTGTGTGTGTGTGTGTGTGTGTGTGGTCATCGACCAGCTGGGTGAGATGGAGTCCAGCTCGCCGTCTGTTCTTCATCACGATTAGATAAAGTTCGATCTGACAAAAATGGAGCCGATCGTCTTCGACTTGTTGATCACTGCAAAATCTTTTCACGTCTTACAGGAAGTTCAGGTGAATCCCTGCACAGGTGTGTTAATGCGGCAGGTGGAACCCTCACACCCACAGTCAGTTACACTGTCACAGTCACAAAAACCTTCTGAAGCTTACACATTAAATGACCTGTTTATGCTCGAAACATCGATGAGGTCATGCAGATAATCCAAAGTATTACTGATGATAATTGCAGCTGTTTCTGGGTCCACTGACATCATGAGAACAGATTCAGATTAGCCATCTAACATGCAAAGAATGATGTAGTGCTTTATTGCTCTTGGGGAAGGTGAGATCAGTTACCTGTCCAGCTGTAGTTACAGGTTGGTGTGAGTGCTGCAAAGCGAACAATCCAGCTACGTGTGACTGTGCAGGAGCTGGTCCCCGACTGTTCAACTGTTCAAGCACTGAAATGAGCACGTGCGAAGCATGCTCGTGTTTTTTCTTCAAACATGTGTTTTACCATTTTGTAACTATTTAAGGATTTGTCCAAAAAAGAAAAATCCCATTCATTTCAATGAGTGGAAGAACAAAACCTAACCTGCAGATGAGCCCACAATTTCCACTCGACAGGCATCATTTTATCACCAAATTGTAGGAAAGTTTGTCTTCTTTCAATCGATGCCTTTCCCAAAGCCAGCAGACACTTCCTGTGTGGCTTCACGGAGGAAAAGCAGGTTAAAAAGCTCGACTGAAGATACAACGTAGAAAATATTTATTAAGTTACTTTATTATCGAATCACAGCGTTAAGTAGTTATGTTATAGTCTTCCTTCAGATTTCCAGGGAAAACGCCGCCTAGGCTCCTTTTGTGTTTACGTGTGACCTAATGCTGCATCAGTGGATTTAAAGCTGCACCGTGACGCTGCTGCTGGCTCCTGGTTCCAGCACAGTCACACCTCAGTGTACTCAGTGTGTCATCAGCGACAGCAGCTCCCTCCATTTACTTCCCTGTATAAATGCTGCTGCCTGGAAGCATCCAGAAAACATCGTTCAGGATTTTTCTGTATTGTCAGACGTGATTAACAAAAAGTGTCCTGAAACATTATGATATCATTTTGGGGCTATATCACTGAGTTTCTGTATCAGGCTGTAAGCATGTTTATTTCTGCTGCACAGTTTTAACATGGGAGTCTATGGGGACTGACTCACTGCTGGCGCCTCTGCTGGCTGCCAGAAGAACTGCAGGTTTGGTGCTTTCAGCCATTGAGGTTGATGATTGGTTACAGCTTATTCATTTATAAATTTCATTTCTTTATTTATCTAACAGGAGCTTTTAGAACCTCCTGCAGGTGAAACTGGGCTCGACAAACACACTGACCCTGTTTTTGAATGATGTCATAAGCACGTAACCGTCTCATCCACAAATACAAGACCGCAGATAATTCGGGCCAGTGTGGCATCCTTTTTTCTCTCTGATAATAACAGCAGTTAGTTAACAGCAGCGGTATTTAGAGGGTTGGGACTGAAAAAGTTCAGCTGTTCAGTTTTGGCCTGCACCACCCGTGAGCACATTTTCTCTGCAGAAATAAAAGTGGAAAAGCATTTCAGGCTGAGCATTTGCATCACTGACGTTCACTCGAGCGCCGAGCTGAGAGCGTGGCCTCCACAGTTAGATAACAGCAGCAGTGCTCTCAGCGAGGAAGAGGAGCAGCCCTGAGGATCACCGCTCCACTCAAACCACAGCAGCTGATCTGAAGGTGCTCGATATGAAAGCACGCCGGCCCTGATGCTTTCTTTAAAGGCCCGTTTGAACAGATTAACCCGGAGTGCCTCACGCAGATGAGTGAGAGCTGCTGCTGCTGTTTTCCACCAACGTGCAGCTGGAAGAAATCCATCAGAAGTTTTACATCTAGTGTAGTTATGAGAAAGTTCCTCACAATGTAAAGATATAAAGGTTTTATAATGACACTCAGATATATGAGATGCTACTAAAGCCATAATTAGGAGCTGTAGGTCATAATTTCAACATACACGGTCAGAAACATGCAGAACTTGTGGACAGGCCAAAATTACAAGCAAATAAATTACAACAGAAATAAGACTAAGACATAAATATGAATACGTGTCCCATAAGAAATTCTGAGAAACAGTGAGTGACCTCGTGGAGGTTCCTGAAACCGTGCTTCAGTTGATCTAAAGCCCTGTGAGGCGATGAAGGACTGTTTCCAGGTCAGCTGAAGTCAGCGAGTTATCCAAACCACCGGACTAGCCTCACGCTGTGGGTGGATCATCTCAGACCTTCTCTTGGCTGAAGGTCGGTCCGTGTCCGGCGTCTTCTTCCTGCCATAATGATGAGCTTTCACTGAGAACAGATCTCATCCTCTCTGTGCTCGTGGGCTCATGTCCAAACCTGTAGCAGTGCCGGACTTCTCTTTGGTACCATCTTCATATCACGACTAACTCCGATTCTGCAAAATCTCTTAAGTCGTCTTTTTCTCTGTTCTTTAGAAGTCGGCTTCTTTGTGAACTGCAGGAAGGTTATAGATCAGTTTTTCATGAGAAAGATTCACCCCCCAGCTCAGGAACACGATGTGCCGGCAGGTCATTCATGTCAGGGTCCTGGTCTTGGAGCCAGGGTTTGGGTTTGAGTCCTCGGGTTTTGGCTTGTGTGTTTGCTGTCAGTGTGTGTGGTTGTTTCTGAGTCCTTCACCGTTCATGTTTTATATTCTTTGAATTCGGGTTTCAGCTTTTCCAGTGACTTTTGGATTTACTTTACCAGCGTCCCTGTTTCCTCCCCGCTGGTGTCTGTTCACCTTTCACTTCATTCATGCTGAGTATTTTCAGGTATATCTGTGCTCATTTCCTGTTTTCCTTTACTCGATGGGTTTCTCGGTTTTGACGCCGTGGTCTTTGTTTGGGCTCAGCTCTGACTCTGGATCAGTGCTCAGTTCCTTCTGTGTTTCCTCTCGGCTCCTGCTTCGGTCTCTTTCTGTTTGATCTGCAGGAGTTCAGGTACTCGGGTTAGGTTTGGTTTACGTTGATGTTTGATTCTTTGTGTCAGTTTTAGCTCCTGCTGGCTCACGTGGTGTTTTTGTAGACTTCCTGTTTATAATTTGTTTCTTATTGAGGTCCCGTCTCCTGCACAGTCCATGATAATTATGCCATTATGCAGTACGTCCACTCTCCATAACTTCATACCCTCACAGCTTTGCTTTTTCCACACTCAGCAGCAGCTCTGCAGCTTTTTGTTTGCTTGCTTCGCAGGAGCTCATCTCTGTCCAGGCCAGGAGTCCCTCATAAGTGTTCATACTGAATTTTGAGCTATAGTTATAAATGGCCTGGTTTAATGGTTTAATGTCAGAGAGAGGTTATTGAAAGGACACTCATTTTTAGAGGAAAACATCACAGCAACTGTTGCTCAAGACCTCTTTACACATTATGAGACGGTCCAGCTGCTTGGAAGCACCCGTGTTTCCTGCACCCTCTGAACTGTAATTTATTATCTTGTAAAAGTTTATATTTGATTTGATTTTTAAAAATATATTAATATTTAATAATACTATAATATATTTAATTAAATATTATTATATAATAATATTTAAACAGAGTTGAGTTGGCTTAACTTAAATAAATGATTCTCAAAGTAAATGAGCTCAGGTCTGAGGGGCGAGTTATACTCGGCTGCTCAGTCTGAACTGGATATAGTATACTACAGCAAAGACTTCCAATTACTTCGATGTTTAAAGTATTTTATAGTAAATAAAATATTGTGCAAAAGTCTTGAGCCGCCCCTCATTTCTTTATATTTTGCCTCCATGGTGACAGATTTTTAAAGAGGTCTTGAGCAACAGTTCTCCAGCTTTCTGCAGACCTTTCTTTGGACATTGGCTCCTTTTTCACTCATTTCCAGTCCACTCCTTGGGCCTGAGCAGGACTCATTTTAAGTCATTGAACTCTGACCGATGAATCACTCAAGCCTAAAAAGGCTCCTAACTCGAGGGATGAACGAGTTGTGTCGATACACAACAGAGAACTGAGCGAAGAACCACTTTTAAACTGTCTTTAGGTTCTTTGTTACCAGCAGCCTGTCACACAAACACATCAGCTGTTCCATTTCTTCAGTTGAATCTATGAAAAAAGTCAAAGATAACTCAGTCTGACAGCAGAAAATAGGAGTTTTGCTGATTCCCAAAGAGCTGTTAGCTGCAAACTTGGCATCTCTCAGCACGGTGGTCAGAGTGTCCTTAAAAAGTCTGAGGGAGCTGGACACGTGGAGGACAGAAGCAGAAGTGTGAAGCTAACAAACTATCTGCAGCAGATGAAAAGGATCTGAAAGGCACGTCCGTAAGGAACAGGAACAAATCCAGCAAAGACCTGACCTGAGAGATCATCTGGACCTTCAGCTGATCCATCTGCTCTTCACCGAAGCCTCATCAGAAACGGTCTCAGTGGAAGGACGGCTGTCAGGAAGCCGTTCTTAAGGACAGGAAACAGGGAGGAAAGGCTGAGGTCTGCCACATTACACAAGAACTGCACTGAAAAGCACTATCAGCAGGTCTGATGGATTAAACCATGGTCAGTGTGTACGGAGGAGGTCAGGAGAGGTCCAACACTGAGTGTCTGCAGCCATCTGTGAAACGCGGTGGAGGCTCTGTCATGGTTTGGGCTGCATCTCAGCCAGTGGTGTTGGAGAGCTCGTCAAACCTGATGGAATTATGAACACAGAAAAATACCATCAGATTTTGATCCAGCATGCAGCACCATCTGGAAAGCTTCTGTTTAATTTTTCAGCATGACACTGATCCCAAAGTCACTGCCAGTGCAGTAAAAGCACCTGGATAGAAAAGCACACAGGTGAACACTATCAGGTCCTCCCCAGAGCCCGGACCTATTACTGGAGCAGTGTGGGATCATCCTGACAGGGAACAGAACCAAAGGCAGAAACATCCGAAGAAGAGCTTTGAATGTCCTTCAAGAAGCCTGGAGACCTGTTCCTGAAGACTGGCCTTTCTCCTCTGACCTCTGACAGCAGCGAGGCGTTTTCTGCTGCTCGCTGCATGTTTTCCCTGTTTCGGACCTTCTGTGTAAACCTCAGGATGCTCTGTGGGAAAATCCCAGCAGATCAGCAGTTTGTGAAGCACTCAGACCGACAACCACGCCACGTTCAAAGTCACTTAGATCACCGTTATTCTCCATTGTGATGCTCAGTTTGAACCCCGGCAGGTCGCCCTGATCGTGTCTAAAATGCTTTGAGATTGTGCTTCTGGCTCTTGTCTATACACACATGCTTTTCTTGGTTTTACTGTGTATGAATAGCATCAGGCTGCAGGGACTGCAGATGAAAATGAGCTGTGATCAATTAAAAAATATAAGCAAAGGGTGCCTTTTCAAATATCTTATTGGTCTAAGAATCAAACCTTTTTTTTATTAAATGATGAGATTTGTTCCCAAACAGGAAAATCAGAAATTCCAGGTTCCCAGCGTGACTCGTGTTTTTATTGGCTGGAGGTGTGTACCCATGCTTCCTTTAATGAAGATTTATTTAGAGAACTAAAAACAACTTTAAGCAAGTAAAGCTTAAAAATCAGTCAGGATGTCTAAAAATAAGCCGCACTGTAAGGGTCCTGTAAAGCATCGTGCAGAGAGGGGGGTCTTTTTTAATCTCAGCAGCCGTCCTCCTGCCCGCTGCACCTCTGTTTTAATTGGCTGTCAAAAATAACCCGGCTCATCCTGCAGCTCCACCTCGGAGCGGGAACCCAGGGGATGAAGCCGCCGCGTGCACGTGGTGAAGAACTGTGCGTGGGCCTCGCCGTGGCTGCGCGACCTCTGCTTCGCTGCGGTACGTTCTCGCTCGCTCCTCTCGGTGTGGGCTGCTTCACAATCTTTATGTAAAACCTATATGTGGGAGGGGAGCACATTGCTGAGAAGAGCTTCAGAAATGTGATCTAAGTGAGAGGCAGGCAGCGGGAAAAAGCTCTCATGGTCACAGTGTGTTCGTGTTTACGTCTCACACCAGATGTCTTCTTCTTCTGCCTGTTTTTGTTTCGGTTCCAAGTGAAGAAGCAGAAGAAGAAGACGAAGGAGCGTGCCCTGTCCTCAGCTGCTGCTGCTGCTGCTGCTGGAGAGGAAAAAATGAGTTCATTTCCTCCCACCTCCTCCCCCCACCTCTCTTTTTTGAACAGCTGTACAGCGGCTGAAGCGCCAGCAGGTGGCAAAAGCACTCACCTCTCCCTCCTCAGCCAATCAGAGGCAGGAAGCCGGGGAGTGGGCGGGACGGAGGAAAAGGAGAGGGAGAGCCGCAGAGCTGAGATAAAAAGTAAAGAGAAGAGAGCAGAGCAGCAGCAGAGACGCGACTCCGAGGAGAGGAAGCCGAAGCGAGAAGAGGAGCAACAGGTCAGCAGAGGAGAAAAAGAAGAGAAGGAGGAGGAGGAGCTCCTTCTACACTGAAGGCTTTGTGTTTCTGTCAAACTTCCTGGATATGGAGCTGTGTTCAGAGGAGAGCAGAGACGCTTCCTCGGGCTGCGAGGGCTAGGAGGAGGAAGGAAGGAAGTTTAGAGTAAAGCTGCCCTCACCTCCTCTCCCTCCTGCTCCCCCACCTCCCTTCTTCTTTCACAAAGAGCAGAGTTGGTTTTTGCTTCCTCCTGCTGAGAGGAAGCGTGCGGAAGGTCTGCAGCTGAAGCACTTCCTGTGTTTGAGAGGGTGGAAAGTTGTGCGTGGAAAGTTAAGCAGCTGTCACGATGGCCGGCTGCAGCTCGGAGCGCCTGATCCCAGAGCAGCAGTGAGCACCGAGCATGGAGGAGCAGCAGCAGCAGCAGCCGCCACAGGAGGAGGAGGAGGAGGAGCAGCAGCCCGCTCTGCTCAGCGCCTCGCTGCAGGATGGAGGAGAGGAGCCCTCCTCCTCCACCTCCACCTCCACCTCCTCAGCCTCCAACGCCGAGCTCCCCCCGGCGACCCCGGCCCCCCCCTGCCAGCAGAACAGCAGGACCTTCACAGGTCTGAGGATCTTCTGCAGAAGGAGGTGAGTGTCTCCTCCTGCTGCTCCACACACGCACCTCCAGGTGAGCAGAGGCGGCCACATGCATTAAAAAGACAACTCCAGCAAAGTGTTCTGTAAACAACTCAGATAGCAAAAAACTTTATCGACTGTGTTCAGAGACACACCTGAACAGAAAGATTAGGCTGCTCTCAGCGACACTCAGAGAGCCAATCAGAAAACACAATCAGACCTTCTTATGCATCCAAACTAAACGACCCAGCTTCACACAATCACTTTGATGCCATTTTCACTATTTTCTAACCTTCTAAAGACTAACATTCAAAATAACCGTCAGATAAAAATCCTGCACTTTAACCTTTGAAGCTTCCAGGCAGAAGCTGCACGCGGCTCCCGCATTGATTTTGGAGGCTGGTATTGATCTGCGAGAGTTTAAATGATCTGATAAAAACCTCATCCACCCTCTCCTGCCTGCTCACTGATGGAGAGTCTCTGGCTCATCTTTGCTTTTCAGGTTTTTGTCTTTCCTGAGCTCCCACGCTGATACGCCTGCTGTGGTTCGGACGATCCGAAAACCCCTGGATCTGAGGTCCAGGGGTTTTCGGATCGCCCGTGCAGTAATCCCAGAACAGCAAACCCCGCAGCAAACCCCGAGATTAGTCGATTAACCAGCTCGTCAAGAATTGAAAACAAATCTGCAGTTTTCAATAATTCACAAATCGTTTCAGCAGCTTCTCAGTTAGAAGTGCGTCTGTGGGATTTTCCAGCTGCTGATATTAAAGCGAGGCTCTCTTTGGGTTTCGGCCTGTTGGGTTAAACACGTTCCAGCTCTTCTTCTGAAGGCCGTTCACATTTGTGCAGTTTTTCCATCGATGCTCGATCAAAAGCACATTTTTAAAATCAAAAGAGTTAATTAACGGCTCTCGATCTGGATCTGCAGGAATCACCTGCAGCTCTGTTTCAGAGTTAATTAACATTTTGCAGATTTTCAGACTCTGCAGTTTGAATGGAGCGCGTTGCAGCAGAAATCAAATGCAGGCTTAAAACGAGTGACGGAAAAAGGTTCATTTTTCACTGGAAAAATCCGGAGTACGCCTCCCTCAGAGATTTCCATACATATTCACTTCAGTACTGAAAGCTGAACCGACTGCAGGTGCATGAAAATGCACGAACGTACACAAAGTCCTGCCGGTGACTTCAGCACTGCCGCTTTCCCTCGTTCGCAGCTCTTTAACCCGTGTCGGGTCCCTTCATGTTATCTTTGCGCCGCCCTGGAGCTCGTACAGATGTTCTCAGCAGGAGTTTGACCCTGAAATCAAACAGCTGGACGGATGAACTCTGAGCTAAATGAGGGGCACAGGCGTAAAAGGTCTGATCTACTGCAGAGCTGTGCGCGGCCTCGGGGATAAAGAGGTTCTTCAGTTAAAGTCAGTCTGACAGTTCTGGAAGTTTTTAAGCAGCTTTCCAGCAGTTATCCTGTTCCAGGTCTGTGTGAGCAAACAGCCTGCGATCTCCGGATAATTCACCAAACTGCCACAAAGTTCACGAGGCTGCAGTGATTCACGGCCTCTAATGTGACCAAGTGTGTTTGAACAGATTCCTTTCAAAGGAAAACCCAGCTTACCTCTGGACCCCCTGCCAGATAAATGGAAAAACAGTTTTAACGCTAAACGTATCAAATGAATTAATTTAATAATCAGCAGTTTTCTGTCGGTTGGATGAAATGAGACCAAAGCAGTTTCAGCTCCCGGACCAAAGCCCATTCAAACTTTTGCAGTTTCTCCCTCGGCGATGCAGTTTGTTTGATGTTTGATGTAAACGCGATGGCTCGAGGAGGACTCGTGTTACATTCAGATCTTCAAAGATAAAAACAAGTTAAACCGGCAAAATCATTTAGAAGACAGAGATGGGTCAGCTGCAGCACGCTGTTCTAATGAACTGAAGTCTTTTTCTTCTTTTATGATGTTGTAATGGGCGTAAAGACATTTTCCACTCATCTGATAATCAGAGTTCATATTTTCTCTGTTTTTGCGGTTCTCACCCTGAGGCGGCAGCAGGGCCGTGGCGCCCGTCCAGATGTTGCTGCAGGAGTTTCAGATGGTGTGATGATTCACTGATTAGAGGAATTAATCTTGATTCATTCAGAGCTCCTGAACCTGTTCACGCCTCTGCACAGGAAGTGAGGCGTCACACGGCAGCTGAAAGTAAAGACTCTGTGTGGAGCTGCTGCCAGAGGCCCTTCATAATTTCAGGGTTTTTTTTTTTTTTTTTTTTTTTGTGGTTTTAAACATGTAAAGCAGCAGCGACGCGCCGAGCTCAGAAATGATAGTGAAACTCACCAGATGCAGTTTCATCATTTTTTCTGTCACTTCTGATCTTGGAGGTTTTTGTTTTTTTTCAGTCTTTCAGTAAAATTACGTTTGCAGAGAAAACGTCTCCAACAGAGTTTTTCAGCAGGTCGCATAAAAACACGATGCTGCAGTTCATTCAATCTGCCTTGCGTCTGAACACTTGATGAGGGGTGACGGTCAATCTATACATCAATCAGTAGCAACAGAAAACCAAGGTCCCCTCATATATTTGCTACTTTACGCAGTTCAACCCTAAATTGTTACAGGTTTGAGTACGTTAGCTCGTTACCTTTATGTTTTTGCTGCTTGTTTAGACTCGGCGAACCTTTTCTGACAGCTGACATTCATGAGTCTTCTTAGACAGGAAACCGTGTAGTCTGATGTTTAAAGTGGGCCTGGTCTATTTCCTGTCATATATCTCCTGTTCCAGTGCTGGACATTCATATGAATTCAGTGTATGTGCCCAAAGCTCAGGCTGCAGACCGCTCTAAACTCTGTTCATCACAGTTTTTTTTCTACTCTCGGGTGTCTATGATGTCACAGAGCCATCATTAATCATCATCTAAGATACAGCGAGGGGCAGCCAATCAGAGCAAAGTGGCCTTTAAAGGCGGAGCAGCCAGAACAGCTTGTTTCAAACAGAGGATGAACTGAGGGTCGGGTAAAGACGGGTTATTCTGAACTTTAATAGAGTCCAAGAATAGAAAGGTGGAGCCGGAAATGAGCAGCCTGGATGACCTCAGGATGCTTCCAGCAGGAGTTTCAGATCAAACAGCTGTTTGTTGAACAGAGCAGGTCATCGATTCCTCACAGGCGACATCTTAAAATATCTTAAATGTAATATTTTTTAAAATTTTTTAAAATTTTTATACGTATCTGAGGATGCAGCTGACTGGTGGCTGCTTTCTGGAAGCCTGCTGAGGGGCAGCCCACATTTAATACGTATAAACCAATCAGAGAGGGAGTGAAATGTTTCACATTGATTGTGCCGCCTTTTGTTATATTTAAGTGTTGGGGCAGTGGTGTAATAACTCTGCTCGGTTGCATTGTGGGTAATGTAGGCGTCAGGGTTTGGCGGGAAATGTGCCTTTTCTCGCCCTCGATAATAAACTGAATTGTTCCAGATTTTGGACGCCTACGTTTTAACAGGAAGTGCTTGCTGATGTATTTTTAGTAACAGAATGAATCAGCTGGACGGTTGGTTCATCAGTGACCCACATTGGCCCGTGGAAACATGCCGCTGTACCTCCAGTAAACGCGACACATCGAGGACACGCATCATGTGGCTGTTTCCAGCCTTCGGACTTCCTCTTAGATCTGCTGTGATCTCTGAGTAAGGCATCAGCGTGTGCGTTAGTCAGCGTCGTCTCCGCCCAGTTTGAGAGGTTTCAGGGGAAATGTTCACGTTTTTATGAAGATTAAATGAGACAAAAGTGCAGCTGCATCACATAAATCACACTGGAGACGCTCAGAGTAAAAAGCACAAAACCGAATGTTTTACAGTGCGGTTCAGGTGCTTTTATTTTGAAGTGAGAAAGCTGGGTACGCCCGCCTGTGAATAAAAAGGTAACAAGTGCAGATTCAAGTTCAGTCAGGTGGTCCGTTTAATCTCCCATGATCTCCCATGGCCCTCTAATTATAGCTGCTATTAATGGATTGGCAGAGCAATTAATTAAAAGAGGTCATTTTTAGGGCCTGGTGGGAGTGCTTCACTCCGGAGGAGGAGGAGGAGGAGAGGATTCAATCTGCAGCTCTCCAAGGACAGATGAGAGGGGAGCAGAGAGGAGGAGATGGAGGACGGTGGACTCCTCCTCCTCCTCCTCTCTGGAAACAGCGAAGGGCTTTAAAGGACGGCACCGCTGACGTTTTTCTTCTATCATTGAAAATGCAAGAAGATGCAAACAAACGACCACAATATTCATATAACTCAGTATTTAAACTTTGTGGTGATACATGGGGCAGCACGGTGGTATGGTGGTTAGCACTGCTGCCTCACAACTACAATGACATCTAGAAGGGTTCGATTCCGCCTTGGCCCGGCCTCTCTGTGTGGAGTCTGCATGTTCTCCCCGTGTCTGCGTGGGTTTCCTCCCACAGTCCAAAGACTGGGTTAGGTTAATAGGTCACTCTAAATTGCTCACAGGTGTGAGTGTGAATGGTTGTCTGTGACTCTGTGTTGGCCCTGCGACAGGCTGGCGACCTGTCCAGGTGTACCCTGCCTCTCGCCCTGTGTCACCTGGGATAGGCTCCAGCCTGTTGTTCTGCATCATGTGACTTTTTCCTCCACATCGTTTGGCTTCATGTTTTTGATTAACTGTGCGCCGTCCTCCACGCTTCATCTTAATTCATTTTAGTTTATGCCGACTTTTCTAAAGTTTTTCATTAAACCACAGAGGAAGTGTGAAGGCCTTCATATGCAGATCTGTCTGTTAAAAAAAATTAAAGAAGACCTCATTTAACGGAAAAATTATGATGCAACAAATCGTTAATGTTGAAGCGATGAAATGAAAGGGCTTCGTGCAGACATTTCGGCTCCTCTGCCTTCAGACTGCAGGTCCGGTTATTTTGGGTTTGCAGCGGCTCACCGTGTTTGCTCTGCAGTGTAACAGTGGATTCTCAAAGGTCACAGCAGTTTATAGGGTCTGATTGAGGCCACGGCGAGCGGGCCGGACGGGCGTCATCAAACCAGCTTCTGTCGGGAAAATAAAAGTGCATTATGAGCGCGTTTGTTTTCCGTCATGTTGTAGTAAAAGAGGAAAGTGCCTTTGTACCAGTGTCTGAGGAATCAGTGAGATCCATTTATGTATTTGAAAGAATCGGTCAGAAAAAACTGCATAATGCTTTTTTTTGTGACTTATTTTAACTTTTAAAAAACTGAAGTTGTTACAGTTTGAATGAGAGGGAGGCAGGTGGAAAGGTGAACATGTGAGGAGCAGAGGGAGTGAAGGCGGATGAGTTTAAATACCTGGGGTCAACCATCCAAAGAGAGGTGAAGGAGAGGGTGCAGCAGGGCGGAGCGGGTGGAGACGAGTGTCGGGGGTGATCTGTGACAGAAGGAGAGCAGCCAGAGTGAAAGGGAAGGTTTCCAGGATGGTGGTGAGACCTGCTGAGATGGATGGTGTGGAGGCTCTGACACAGACAGGAGGCCGAGCTGGAGATGCTCAGATGTTCACTGGGAGCAGGCGCGGCAGTGCGGTCGACGCGGGTTCGAATCCCGACCTGTCGCTATTCACCGCTTGTCTTCCCCATCTCTCCCCCCGCTTTCCTGTCTCTCTCTCCACTGCGAAAACTGTCAATAAAGCCGTGAAAAGGCCAAAAAAACTAAATAAATATCTAATATCTATCTACCAGCGCTCATAAATAACTCCACAGAGGTGTGTGCTGCTGTGAAGGGGGTGGACAGAATAACAGGAACGGTCTAATGCAGAATAATTCAGCTGGGATTTAGTGCAGGACTGTGTTCGTTTTATCTTTGTGTCGATAAAATAAGCTGCAGTTTTTCCCCGTTTGCAGATCAGCATTTAGACGTGTTTGTGGAGTAAAGTGAAAAAAGGATATATCCTAACTTCAGTGCAAACCTGACCTTTCCTGATCCTCCTCTAACCCAAACCTAACCTTAAAGCTCCGATGTGCTGAGTTACAGGACTGCTGCTTTCCTCTTTCTCAGGTGTCTCCTATTCTGTTTCACTGCAGTCTGACACTCAGGCCACGCCCCCATCTGTGACCTCACCGCTCCTTTTTCACCTCTGATAATGGAAAACACCTGCTGTGACATCACAGACGGAGGCGGGGCCAGTCGGGTGCCTTTCCACCAGTGAAACCGGCCTGGATGTTTTGTGCGCCCTGAGCTGGGTCTGTCAGGTCGATCTTCCTCTGATCTGATTGGAGCGCCAACCCCCTTTACTCGTCTGTCATCCTCCACATACCTCATCAGCGGTTTACAGGTCACTTCCTTGTAGCGTTTGAGTAATTTCCCACCTTGTAAACAGGTTATTGAACCCAAACTTTAGGTATATTTAAAAGTGAGACGTTCCCGGAGATCTTTTGTGAGGAGCGAATATGACAGGAATGCAGAGCAGAGTTCTTGACATCCGCCAATTCAAAGAGTTATCGTGCGACTTTATGAGAAACCTTTTTGACCCAGAATGAGTCACAGCTGGAAAATGATCCTGGTTTCAAATGGAGGTTAAAAGGAGACCTTTCAGATGCTCTGAGCTGGTGATGCGAACCCTGAAAATCTACCCAGAATGCACTTTGTGAGGGTTCCTCCAGTGAACGATCAGGAGCACATCAAACGTGCTGGATTCAGACTCCGTCACACTGATGCTGCTCAAAGGAAGCGGCCTGCGGACTCTGCAGCTTCTAACAGAGCTTCGGTGTGTTTTTCAGCCCTGAAGGTTGCATGTGGCGATCTGCTATACTCATGAAGTTACTCCAAACTGCAGGAAGCAAATTCAAAAGCACCAGATTTGTTAACTGAGGGAAGTCTTTTCTTTGAATGGGGGGGCTCATCATGGCAGCAGGTTTAAGTGTTGATTGTCAGGCTCCTCGTTTCCTGCGTCCCGGTGAAAGTTTACAAGTTTCTACTGTTTCTGATTCAGTTTAACCATCTTTATTTATAAGCTGAAAATGTCTTTACGTAAAAAGTTGAACCTTTTCTCCTGTGAGAACTCATCCTGAGTCACCACAGTAACCGTGAGGCCCTGTCCTGGGTTCCGATGTGAGAGCCGGAGGGTAAAGGGTTAACTTTTGTTTGGGGGAATGACCCTTTAAATATGTCACCTGTTCACATCAGCTCAGTTGCGTTTCCGTCAGATTTTTCTGCTCGATCTCAAAACTTTTCACACATTTGGAGAATATCAGCACGCATCTGTGATGAGTTTTAGGAATCACGCTTATCTCGACGCGAGCGTGACTGAAAACAAGAAGAACAGGAAACGTGACTAAGATCAGGCTGCAAACCAACGACGAACAACAGAAGCAGACTCCATCCTCCTTCTTTCCCTTTCTGGCTCCTCCATTGTTCTGACTGATTAGCTGCGAAGCTTAAAACGGCTCCTCAAAAATAGAAACAGGAGTTTAATAAAGTCAAAGTAAAAACCGTGAGTTCGCCCTGATGCACCCACTGAAGTGTGAGTGTTAGACAAGGTACTGACGCATGAATGTGTGTAATTATATACGCATTAAAGTGTCTCCATGCAGTAAAAGAGTTCAGACAAAATCAAACAGGATCTAAATGTAGTAAAACAAAAGCAAATATCAGCGAGGGTTCAAATAAACGGTCACTGTGAGAGAGCAGCTGTTTTTCTGCTGGACAGATGTGTCACATGATGCAGGATTTCCTGCGTTATTTTTATGCAACGAAGAGGCTGCCTCGTTCATACACACACACACACACACACACACACTCTCACACACACACACACACACACACACACACTCAGGGTTCAGAATCTTGCCCAAGGATACTTTGACATGCAGACTGGGGGAGCCGGAGATCGAACCACTTACCTCCTGAGCGGTAGGCGACCCGCTCTACCGCCTGAGCCACAGCCACCGAACACATACTCATAGAACCGGGGTTACATCCAGAAACCACTGCGCTTCCATTTGCTTTCCCACAGAGGAATGTTTTAGGAGTTTATCCTCTTGGGGTGCACTGAGCTCAGGTACACTCAGATTTCTCCTCCAGGAAACTTTTAGCCTCATGAAAGAACTCATCAACTAATTTATGCTGTCAAAGGGTTCAGAGCTCAGACACGGTTCTGCTCATGGTCAAACATTTCTGAACACTGAAAGCACGTCGCACATCTGTTTTCTGTTTCTGGGGTGAGTTTTAGGAATTGTGTACATCTGGGCTGCTACTGACCAAAACAGGAAGGGCAGGCCCCGGTCACGCTGGCCCAGAGATCGGTCGGTGACCATCGGGCAACTTCCAGTGACTTGGTTGGCAAGTGTTTGCTGGAGGCTGCTGGCTGTCGCCGGGTGAAACTGGTCACGCAGAGCGTGCTGCACCAAAAACCACCCCGTCATTGCTTTGGCTGCGAGTAGATTGCTGCGGTTGCCTGTGGTTTGTGCAGAAGATGCTGACTAATGTTGACACGAGAAACCTCGACCACTCGCCTTCAAAGCAAAAGTGATGCCTTTACTGCTGAAACCAACAGCACCTCTCCAGCTTCAGCTCTTCAGATCTGACCTCAGCTTCTGACTGAGATCACACCAGTGTGTGTGGGTGGGGGGGGGGGGGTTAGGAAGCTTTCCGAGAAGTGTTCAGCAGCTGTATAAACTCATAATTCATATTTGGGAGGGAAGAGAAGAAGGATCCAAGTATTAGCTGAATCCTTTGCTCCGATGTTCTTCCGAGCAGGTTTGTTTTTGTTCAGGTGACGCGTGCATGTGTTCACAAATCAGCTCTCAGCCCCACCACGAGCCTCCGTCACAGTGAAGCTGAGCCAGAGTGTCGTGGAATAAACGTGATTTTGATCAGAGGAGGTCCTGTGTGTGTGTGTGTGTGTGTGTGTGTGTGTGTGTGTGTGTGTGTGCGCGCGCGTCCCAGGACCCAGGGATTACACAGACCCATTTCCTGGGCTATCTTTGCCTCTCGCTGCCCTGTTTCTATAAATAGTCGGGTCCAGGAGGGCGACGCAGCGTTGAGCCAATGAGTGAAGCTCCAACTCTCACATTCTCGTTTCAGCCGTGCTTCTACAGGCAGGTGAGCGCGTTACCTCGTGCTACCTGGGGTAGTTTAATTTGCTGTGGGATCAGAACTGTGCTGAATGAAACCACACGATGGCAGCACAGCGACGCGAGAGCAGCGTAACCCCTCCTGAGCTGATGGAGGAAAGAAGAAGCTCCCTCTGAGCCTGAGCCTGAGTGGTGGTGTTGGAGGGTTGATGATGCACTGAGCGCATTTATTAATCAGATTTGTCAGACTGCACAGATTATTAGTTTACTCGCCGTCCTCTTGCTCTGAAAGCCAATCGCTCACTCTCGCCTGGTCCTGGGTCGGTTTTCCTCGCTGTGAAAGCGGAGCAGCGGGCGCTCCTGCAGCCGGACGCTGGCATTATTTAATGGAAATCCAATACAGAGGAGTTAAGAATTAAAGAGGCCAGAGAGGAGGCGGCACAGTGGTTTGAGGGCTCTGCTTCATCTGGCTGTGCAGCTTTTGAGCTTCTTGAACCTTCTGCACACAATCAGATGCAATAAAGGAAACAGTTTCCTCATTTTCATCCTCCGCGTTACGTCTGCGCTCCAACAGAGCACCAATTAAAGACTAAACACCCCCGGCAACCAATCAGAGATTAGAGCAGGGCAACCAGGTGCCCCACCTTCACCTGAGGCTACACAACTTTTTTACTTCCTCGTCCCACGCCACAAATATTTGGACAGCCTGCAGAGCTGCATGGACGTGTTTCAGGAAAGCTGGATGGCACTGAGGCCTTCGACAGGTTTCAATGACGGAGGAATGCCATCACTTTTTACAGTTTTTACAGCAGAACGTCACAAAAAAGCAGCCGCACCATTCGAACACCAGGTTATAGAGCGGGTAACAATCTGCCCCCTGGTGGAGAGTTTAAGGTTTGCACAGGGTAATTACAAAAAGTACCTTTAGTGTTTCTCAAACTGTGGGCGCAGGGTCGTGACACGTGGGGCACGAACCACCTGGGAGAAAAGTCACGAGGAACAAATGTTGAACATCTGAATAATTTTCGTGGCGAAGCAAAGAAATTACGTTAGCAGGTATGTTAGCACAGCGACTAGCGAAACTCTCCACTGTCACCGTCCGCTGTGTGCATAGAGCCGTCGTGCCACCCTTTCGCCACCCCCCCCCCCCCGACCTCGCTTCCGGCGAAGCTGGAAAACGTTTGAGAACCACTGCTTTAAAAGATGAATCAGACATTTTTGTATGGTCCTGTTACTTTAAACTTGTGACTTTGAACCATTTTCTGCCCTGCAGAAGCTGAAAAAATGCCCCTCTGGTGGCTCTTTCCCCCAGCAGGGGGCGCAGCGCCACTGCTCTGTACTTTAATGACGTGCTGCGTAGCTGCTAATTTCTCCAAACAAATTTAAGACTGATTAACCCAGACATTTAATTCCAACTCTTTAACGATGAAGCTCCATGTGAGTTTTTTCCTGCTGTTTGTGAGAAAGGAAATGAGTTTGGAACTAAAAATGCAGATGAATTGTATTTTTTAAAATCTTACCTTAATTTATTTGTTTGTTTATTAGTAATTTAAACTAAATCACAAAGTGAAAGTGAGTTTTTTATGAAAAGATGTTTCATGGCCCACCAGCAGTGCCTTCATGACCCACCGGGGGGCTGTGGCCCACACTTTGAGACCCACCGCAGTGACTAATTCAGGTACAAAATGTATAGATGTGGTTTCTACTGTTTTTTTTAAATATACACATTTATTTATTCATATATACATTTTTTATTCTATTTTTGGCAGTTTTATTCGTATAAAGGATCAGCCTCATGTATGGAGGTGTTGCACAGAGTTTATTTCAAACCTGAGGAGCTGCTGCTGAAAGGATGCAATGCAGTAAAAGCTTTAATGTTTCTCAGAGAGAAGTGCAGGAGAAGAAGAAGTGTAAGTGAGGGGTGGAGGAGCTCAGCACTGTCAGTAATCTGCTGAGAGAGCAGGTCGATGATCCGGCCACAGCAGGAGCCGCTGATCTTTTAAGCCTCTTCCAGGTTTCAGGTCTGTCTCCTTATGTAAACGTAGCAGCGAGGAGGAAGTCAGGAATGCTTCGCAGAACGGGAACGTGTCAGACGTCACAAACCTGCAGTCACAGCTTTTTAAAGGGGCATGCCACAGATTTGCAGTCGTCATTAGGGACGTGATGTTACAGGACACAATCATCCCGATGAAGCAACAACTTCCAAAAAAGGCCCAAAGCTGCAGTTCCTCTGCCGTCCAGCAGAGGCGCCACAGTGACTCAGTCCCCATAGACTCCCATGTTAAACCTT
>JAVDPK010002048.1:8350-37310 GCA_034780415.1 Cichlasoma orientale
TAGTGTTTGTTTGCTCCCCCCCCCCCCCCCCTCAGATTTGTGACTTCTGTCATAGTTGTACAAGACTGCATTTAATGAAACATATCAGGTGGTTACTAAGTTTCCTTTGCTGAACATTAACTGTTTGTACCTTTTTAAAAACTCATTTTCTGATCACTCGGGGGCAGCAGAGGCAAGCTCTAATCAGAAAAATAACTCTTAACGTTGCTTACTGTAAATATTTAAAAATAGTTTTAAATCTTCCAAAGCTAAACTTATCAACAGAATGTAAGGGCACAACCGCTATGTCTTTATGCCCAAAATGTGTGTATTATGAGAACGAGATATCGACTGAAGAGAACATAGGACTGGGCTGTATGTTTATGTAATACCACTTTGTACCACAAGAGGGGGCAGTGAGTCTGTGTAACCTTTATCCAACCAGGCAAGACACTAAACATTTTTATTTTCAGTGGCAGCCTGCAAATTGTAAATGCTTTTGAGGAAATTATAGTCGGGCTAAAAAGAAATGAATAGTAAGTTAAAAAAAAGCCACATGGTGAATGTAATCATTAATTTCCAATATTCATCTTTTAGATGTTTCTGGGGTCTGTTGATGCCAGGATGCTAAAATGCTCTGCAGTTCTTGGGGGAATTGCAAAGTTGGGTAATAATTTACAGTGGGGTCATCATGCAAGTGACACCTATGACGCGAGTATCAGTCAGTTTTCATATTGCTAGATAAGCAGTGTTTTTGTATTAACATTTGTAACTTTTCAGGCACTGTTGTGATACTTTTTAAGTATGCCTGACTTCCAGGATTAATGCACTAGTTTCTCTCTGTGTGTAGATGGAAAATAGGTGGATGACACACTAAAGGAAAGGCACGTAACAGATGTTTCATTGAGAAAAGCTGCCGCTGAATGGAGCAAGTATAAAAATGATGGTTACTAAGTGATGAGGCATATAGTCACATGAAAAAGAAAACTTTCACAGGATTCTATGGAGACAAATGAAATACATCTTATGATCCAGCAGCTTGTAAAACTACCAAAATTAGCAGCAAAACTCGAAGTGATCATTTTCTGTATGACTTTATCAGTCTCTCACATCGTTGTGGAGGAATTTCGGCCCATTTTTCTTCACAGCGTTGCTTCGGGTCATTGAGGTTTGCAGGCACTCATTCATGCACACGCGCACTGTTCCACCACAACATTTCAATCAGACTGACATCTGGACTCTGGACCATTGCAACACCTTTTCAGTCATTCTGTTGTAGATTTGCTGCTGTGCTTGGGATCGTTGTCCTTTTGCATGACCCAATTTCGGCCAAACTTTACATGCTTGACAGCTGGTATGAAGTGTTTGTGCTTTGTTTGGCTGTTGCCAAACGTGGTGATGCACATTAGAGTTAAACATCTCCACTTTGGTCTCGTCTGTCCAAAGGACATTGTTCAGAAGTCTTGCGGTTTGTTCAGATGCAACTTTGCAAACCTAAGCTGTGCTGCCATCCTCTTTTTAGAGAGAAGAGGCTTTCTCCTGGCAACCCTTCCAAATGGACCATTCTTGTTCACTTTTTCCTGTAATTGTGCTGTCATGGACTTTAACATTTAACAGCTAACTGAAGCCTGTAGAGACTGAAATGCAGCTACTGGGTTTTTTGTAGCTTCTTTGAGGATTGCACAGTCTGACCTTGAGGGTAAATTGCTGGGACAGCCACACCTGGGTAAATTGTGGTAACAGCACACACCTGAACGCTCAAAGCCAGCAAACTGCCAAAGCTTTAGCTTTAATAGAGGCGCTCACACTTGCCGATGATCAGTTAATCAGATGCATGTGATTAGCGGCACCTGGCTGCATCTTACCCTCTTAAATTCAATGAAGCAGTAAGAGTGTGCTTAGTTTTTCACAGGACTTCAAAAAGTCTTGCGCAAACGTTCTTTTACACGCGACTGTATGCTCGACGGGGTCGTGCTCCACAGTTTGAGAAACACTTTTTCAGAATAAATGTTTCTCTCCATCACTCTAAGAGTTGTAGTCAGAGTGCCAAAAGCACTGGAGCTGTTGTGGTGTGGATGACAGATGGGCTTCACTAAGGCACAAAAGCCCAAAGGATTACATGTGGTTTTGCATTTTCTTTTGGCTGTTTATCACCAGTTAGCACAGCTACAGCTCAGGTAACTGGATCTCAAAACACGCAGCTATATTCCAGGATTTTAAAATGATATTAATATCTCAGGGAGCCAGTGCAAATAATACGGTCAGGGTTCTTATCAATATAAGACAGACAAAAAACATATTTTGTGTTCCCTGGATTGGATTACACAGCTGTCTTCTACTGATTCTTTTTAAATACCATACAGAAATGAATGGAAATGGATGGCTGCCTGGAATGGTAGGAAAAAAAAATGCAAGTAACATAATGCAAAAAACTGAAAATTTACATAGTTTATGGTTAAAGCTAAAACTAAAAACAGCTGTATTTCCTCTTTCCAGCTATCACATTTTGTGTACAGTGTACACGTGTGCATGTGCAGGCCTCCTGCTCCTGTTGTGGCCTGCAGAGCAGAGCTTAACCCATGATTGAGACCATGCCAGTGTGTGTGCCAATTCTCTGCAGGGGGCTCAGGCTTACTGTCAGTCTGATAGAGATTAAAGCATAAAGTTTTACCTAAGGAGAGCTCTGGAGTATGTTAGAGACCATTAAGTGCGTGAGACAGACCTGCAAACAATTGAGCATGTTATATTTACTGGGCATTAAAGCTGATCTGCAGGTATGTAGCGCACATAAGGCTTAATAACCAATAATGCAAAACCCACTAATAGGATCTGTGCTGCTGAGCAGATCCATAAAAATAGAACAATCCTCAGAGGAACCAGACTGTCTCAGTCTCATCCCTCCGACAGCACAAGCTGCCGCTTTTTTTTTCTGGAGTCGGATGTTTTGAGAGCTCTCAAGGTAAATGCCTGTTCTACATTTCTTTGGTTTGTGTTTTGCATAGACTCACACAGCTGCATGCCGCCCAGTGTGACAGCAGACTCGGATGAGATCTTATAGGTGAATTGAAGTACAGCTGTTGTTTCTTCAAACCGGATTTTAAATGCGTGCCACCTGGAGGATGTGATGTTGTATGTGCTCACTGCAAGTTAATGAGAGTAATTTGCATTAATAAGACACGGCGACATAAGAAAATGTTTAGCGTTCGGAGCAAACGTACAATTAGCACCAGTTTCCTTGTGTTAAATTAGATTAGTGATAGAGGGTTATAGTTGTTGCTTCTTATTTACTGTTTACTTATTGTTATTTCCAGCTTATTTACTAAGAAAAGATTTATGCAGTAATTTGAGCTTTTTCTATTTTATTTTTTGGATATTCACCTTTGTGTATAACTCAGCTGCACTTTATTGTACTAAGTTATCATATGTGAAACTGATAAACAAATCCATAAAGAGTAACTGACTGCTGCATGAGTGGATCTACTGATGTTTATTGGTTTGACATTGATTTTATGATGCATGCTAGTGAATTAACATTTTTCTTCCCTTCATGCTGTAATTAAAAAAAATAATAAAACTGCTTGAGAAGTGGCACCACCTTGTGGTTGCTGTTTCTTTTTCGCAGAAATCAAGAAATTCTCCTTTTCCGCAGCTTGAGGCAGGATGTCGGGGTTTCTCGTTCAGATTCTCTTCATCACTGAAGTCATGCTCTGTGCCGCTGACTCTCCTCCGCTCAACGAGGAAACGCTGAAAAGTAAGGCCTTCCCTGACAGGAAAAAAAAAACATCCTATCGGTGGTAACAGTTGCAGAGCTGCTGCAGAGCTGCTGCAGAACTTATGTGTATAATGTGTTCCACCCCTGTTTGCAGAGCTGTCTGCAGCTGGAGAGCAGTATGTTGGTGAGGAAATAAAGGGAACTTTACTCGGGGTGAAGCAGGTGAAGGAAATGATGGAGAAGAAGGAAGAGAAGCACAGACACCTGATGGATGCCCTGAAGCACAGCAGTGACAAGAAGAAGGTGAATTATGCTCGTTTTGTGCTATACTGATCTCCAAGGTCCTGCTTCCATTTGTCGCTGGTGTAAGATGCACACGCAATAAAAAAATACCATAAAGCCATCTTGCGTTGAAACAGTTTCATGCCAGTCTTTGCGCATTTTTCTGAAACCCACCACATATTTTCTGCTTCACAAAGACAAAGGCGCACAGAGAAACCTCAAAGCAGACAGTGAATAATGAGTGTGGGAGTACAGCTGGTTAAGTGAGTCTGGGGTGTCGTTTTACTACAGTCAGGATAAATTAACTGTCTGTGGATTAATATGTTTTCTGAGTGTTTTCAGAACACTGTGCAGGGCTGTGTGCCAGAGCCTCAGACTTCATCTTATCCTCTTTGGCTTATTAATATATCTGTGACAGGGTTTTCTGTTTTGGTTTGGGGGGGGTTCTTTAGGGGGCGATGCAGCTGGCCAAGGAAACAGAGCAAAAACTGGAGGAAGCCGAACATCAATGTCAAGATTTAACCAAATCTTCCTTTGGGGAGTGCCGACCATGTCTGGAAGATTCTTGTAAGGTCTTCTATACGTCCACGTGTCGCCGCGGCTTCGCCTCTTTCTCGTTCAAGGTTTGACTTTAGCACATTCAAACAAAAATAATCTCCTTCAGATTGATGTTTAAGGTGCAAAAAGGTCTCTGTGAATCTCTCTCTCTCTTTAGGTTGAGGAGTTTTTCAGCAAACTGGCCACTAGGTTAGACGATACAGACCAGGTCCAGAATAAAAATGAGGAGAATTCAGGTGGAACTGTGCCGGCTGAAAACCAGGTCACAGAGGACAAATCCAGTATGGAGCTGCTGCAGGCTGAAGCACTGTTCAGCGAGCTGTTGTCAAACATCAGCCTTTTGTACAACCAGAGCATCGGCCTGGCCAAGAAGATGCAACGGGTGTTTGGTCACTCGTTCCTAGAAACCTTCACTACGGAGCTCCAATCCAGCTCGCTTTCGACCAGCGGGTCGAGCGCCGGCTTCTTCGGGTCGGTGGGTTTGGAGCACGTTCTTCACTCAGTGTTTGACTTTGGGAAGAACATGCTGGGGGACTTCGGCGCCCCGGCGGCTGATTTGTTTGAAGAAATAAAAGAAGCGGAAGAGTATGCTCAGCAATCAAGTCGAGGTATCCGATGCATTGTGCTGCACTCTAAAATCTGTGTGTTTGTAGACAATGGTTGTTCATGTGTAACATTATTTGTGTTATCCCTCAAAGATACGGACTTGTTTTCTTCAATGGGACAGTGGCAGAGCGGATATATGTGCAGGAGACTCCGCAGGCAAGCATCAGAGTGCTGGAAGCTCCGAGACCTGTGTGAGACATGCAGGGATGATCTGTTAAAGGGTAAATCCACACAGTCACATACAAACAATTTAAAACTGTGGTTCAGACGATACATTGTGTGTGCAAGAGCATAACAAAGACTTACCCAGTTTTATGTGATGGAAAAAATGAGGCCAACAATTGAAAAAAAAAATGTCACAATTTCCTAGAGCCATAATTTGATAATGCCCCATAACTTGTTTTGTCTCACAAACAGTTCAAAGGCAACAACAGTCAATTTATTATGATTTAAGACATAAAAACAGAACATTCACATCTGAGAAGTGGGAATCGGCTTGTTTTGGGCATTTTTGAGGCTTTACCTAAATGGTTTATTCATTGTTAAAATAGTTGACTTTCTCCTCACTGACTGAATTAATGAATAATTTCAGCATTTTTAGATCGATGCTTGAAAAATAAACTCAAGGTCTATGCATGTGGTTATGCAGTTTTTGTGTCTTTTAGTTTACCTTGCACATCTGGATTTATGCACGCACCTCCTCTTACAGCATGTCCCAGTGTGCAGCAGTTACACTCTGAGATGGAGGAGATGTACATGCTGCTGAACGCCTCCCGTCAGCAGTATGACGGCAGGCTGCAGCTGGTCCACAGACACACGGCAGACACTCAGAGATGGCTCACCAGCATGCACGACAAGTACGGCTGGGTCAGCCAGCTGTCCAACAGCACCGCGGACCAACGCAGCGTCTTCACCGTGATCGAGGTATGTGGCTAGTGATGCTGCGTCTGTAGACATCATCTTTGGTGTATAAATTGGGAAGCTGTTATCAAGGTTACAAAGTACTAAGTGCATATTAATACTTCTCTTTGGCAGAAACAGCAACAAAGATTTGGCTTAATCCTACGTTGGCATTTCTTTGCCAAAGAACATTAAAAATATTGTTGTCATTTGAATATTATTACACATAAGAAAGATCATACTGTTTATGAATGAAGCAGAAATTTCACATGATTATTTTGGCTGACAATGATCATTATTTTGAGCCCGAAAGCTACCTTCAGTTTCATCTCATCTTTCAGGTGAGTCCACAGCAACACATGAATAATAACAAACCTAAAGCAGACAGCAGCGTCACCGTCTCTATAATAGACTCGGCTCCAGTAACCATACTGGTCCCAGCAGAACTGGAGATGGATGACCCGGCTTTCATCCAACATGTTGCTCAAAAGGCTCTGACGCTCTACAAACGGCAGATAAAAGGTATTGATCCCACGAGTGTGGTCCCTTAGTGCAGTGTTTGGCTCCCACCATCACCTGGCAGAGGTCCAAATTGAATTTGACTTAAATGAACTGTGATCATTTAAAACCGCTTTGCACTGTGAGAGTTGGATAGATCAAATGCTGTGTTACAATCCAAAATGATAATGTGACTAGAAAAATAATCTTGCATTCCTCTCTTTGTTGATTTGCTTTAAAAGATTAATTGAATCCATGTGAAATGAATCTCTAATTACAATATTATTGTTTTTTTTTGTAAATCTTCTGTACACTTAATGTAAAACTGGTTCTTTTCTGCACAGGAACAGAGTAATGTGATATTACCAGCATGGAACCAGTTTCTTCAGATGAGTCCAGGACATTCAGGTTTCCTTAAGCACAATTAAGCTGATCTGTATAATACTTGAAAATGTGCCGCATAGACCTCTAAACCTTCATATGCACAGTTTATGTTGATCTTGTTTGTGTATGTTGATTCTTAGGTTTTTAAATATCTCTGCAATAAAACAGTGCACCCTCCACAAACCTCTGTTTTGCTTCTTATTCATATCAGAAATCATTTTGAATCATTTAGCATTTGAATTTCAGAATCAGTAACACTTAATAGTTACCAGAGTTAGTTTTGTGCAGTTTTGTGCAAAGCAGCATGTTATATAAAATAAAGTACTTTAAAAATAATATAATAATATTTTTATGAAATCTTTTAAGTAAAGAGTAAAGTTTCATTCAACTTGATTTTTCTAAACTGTAATGTACCAAATGTTTCTTTCTTTAGTTTTAGTTGATTACAGTAACCGTGGTTTGGGTCACATAAATCTGAAGAGTTTATTTTAGTTCATAAATATTTTTCTTAACAACTGTTTTGTTGTGCATGTTGAAGTGTATGTATAAAGTTAAAAAAAAAAAAAAAGAAGGAAGGAAGGAACTCAGGGCGCGCTTTTCTATGCGTTTTTCAGTATTCACGTGACACTTCCTCTTCCTCTTATTGGCTTATGGGCGTGTCGCTGTGACAAAACACAAAAAAGTCGCGGGAGCTGATTCTGAGCTGGAAACGCTGAAACTTTTTGTCCACAAAAAATGCCTGCCACTTCTGATGTATACACCGGAGAGCTGCAGAAGGAGGCCGGCTGTAAGAAGGAGGAAAAACCGCAGCTGGCGGCTTCGGCCGAGAAGAAGAACAATTTTGGATTTTTCTGTGATGAACAGGGGTATTTGGGTCTGGCGGAGCACATCATCCAGAACGGCTCCTCGAAGGGGGACCGAACCAACACTGGAGTCCTGTCCGTGTTCGGTGCTCAAGTCAGATACAGCCTGAGAGGTACAGTTTACTATGTCGTATGTGCATGTGCAAAGTACTGGGGAAAAGGGACTGCGGGGAGTAATAGGATAAATAAATAAATTGACACCTTTTTGGTTTGACATGCTGTCATTTACCGTAAAAAAGACATCTTTAAATGAAATGACTTGTAAGTATAAAGTGGCATAAAATAAAAATACTCATTTGAAATAATAATAGTGGTTGTATAAATGCCCATCTGCAAACAAGCGCCAAAACAGCTGCTTCCTACTTCCTCAGCAACGTCACGTAACTTTTTTTTTCTTTTTTTTTTTTGCGTTTATTGATAGACCAATTTCCCTTGTTGACGACAAAGAAAGTGTTCTGGAGAGGGATCCTTGAGGAACTGCTGTGGTTCATCAGGGTGAGTCTGGTAGAGAAAAAAAAGTTATGAAAAACATTTCATGTATATGAATTAGAACTGAAAGTTCTGTAACGTGTCACAGGGATCAACAAATTCCAAGGAGCTTTCAGCGAAAGGCGTGAAGATTTGGGATGCCAATGGTTCTCGAGACTTTCTGGACAATCTTGGGTTCACTGATAGAGAGGAGGGTGATCTAGGACCTGTATATGGTTTCCAGTGGAGGCACTTTGGTGCAGAGTACACTAACATGCATGCAGGTACAGTATCACTGGCCCACCCAGTTTTATGAAGCCCTGAAGTAATTTGTCAGGGTCAATTCAAGCAAATTGCAAATATTTAAATGAAAATCTTTTTTTGTGTTTCCATCAATACTTTGGGCAGATTACACAGGACAAGGTGTCGACCAGCTGCAGAAGGTCATTGACACCATCAGAACAAATCCAGAGGACCGGCGGATCATCATGTGTGCTTGGAACCCCAAAGGTGAGGCCAACCTGAGACCTTTACTAAAAGTCTCATTTTGTGAAGAATTATGCAAGATGTAAACTTGTGTTGTCTTGTGTTGCAGACCTTCCTAGGATGGCGCTGCCGCCCTGCCACGCACTCTGCCAGTTCTACGTGTGCGATGGCGAGCTGTCGTGTCAGCTGTACCAGCGCTCAGGTGATATGGGCCTGGGGGTGCCTTTCAATATCGCCAGCTATTCACTTCTTACCTACATGATTGCACACATTACAGGACTCAAGGTACGGCCAGTGCATTCTTGTCAGACCTCATATGTTCGGTCCAGCAGTGCGCCCTCCATCAACTCACCCGTTTTTTAAATCTGTCCCTTCAGCCTGGCGACTTCGTTCACACCCTGGGAGACGCTCATGTTTACGTCAACCATATTGAACCTCTCAAAGAGCAGGTGGGTTTGCTGGAGACAATTCTTACATTTCTCAGTTCTATTTGATTTAAAACTTACACAAAGTGTGTGTTAAATGTGCAGCTTCAGCGGGAGATCCGACCGTTCCCCAAACTGAGGATCCTGAGAAAAGTGGAGAAAATCGATGATTTCCGTTTGGAGGACTTTGAGATCTATGACTACAACCCACATCCCATAATCAAAATGAAGCTGGCTGTGTAAACTCAAGCCCCAAGATGGTTATGAATGAACAGTACACTCGTTACTATCCGTTCCACTCATACATATTTTAAAAGTTGTTTTTTGTGTTGGTGATTTGGATGAACTCTCTTTTAAGCTTTAAGCATTTCAGTAGTTTCTTCTCTACAAATTCTTTGTTTTGATAAATGATCTAATTCTGTAAATAAAGATGTTAACTGTGACAACTTCTATCTAGTTGTATATTCAGTACAAAAATCTGCATTTGACACTGACAGGTAAACTGTGGGTTCACTTACAGTTTGGTGACCTGAAGATGCCTGCTGTAACAGATCAACACAATAACTTTGTAACCCTGATGACCCATATCTTGACTCTTAGGACTACCTCCAAAGCAATAATCCCACTAAAGGTGAAGTATCTGGGACACCCCGTCAGCTTTTAGAGAAAAAGCCTCTTGGATGAGAGGTGAAGCATCTTCATGAACCTAAAATGTCTTACGTGACATTCTTAAGTGGATGTAAACAAACTCAAGTGCTTAATACAAGTTTTACAGCTTGGCTTATTAAGTTTTATTTATATAGCTCTGATTTACAATAGCAGTCATCTCGGAGTGCTTTCCATTATAAGGGAAAGACCTTACAACATGCCTCACAGCAAGAAGGTCCTGGGTTTGAGTCCACCATCTGGCCAGGGCCTTTCTGTGTGAAAGACTACTAATTCCAGGAAAGCTGCCTCAGAGAGTTCAGGCTGTGGTGAAGAATGAAGGTCCTCATACCAAATACTGACTTTCAAGCTTGTCATGCACATGTTTGAATGAATCTCTGCAGCCATTTCCCACTCTCCTAGCAAAATATAAAGAAATGAGGGGTGGCTCAGGACTTCTGCACAGTACAAATATAAAAATGTTTCAAATATAGCCCTTAGTTGTTGATTTCCAGTTTCCATATGTCTCCTTCGGGGTACTCATGTCTGCTCACAGATGCCTCCAGCATCTCACAAGAATAGCCTGGATCCTGAAATGATAGAGCAGAATGTATAAATATATAACAGTAACTGTAAACAGTAGAAAGTTTGGTTTTCAGAGTATTGCAGCTTGACTTTCTAATCAGCGTCTTGCCTTCGGGGGCATGTAGTGGGCGTCTTGAATCACTGCAGGACTAGTGAAGTGCTCGTGGAGGTGGTCTACATATTCACACATTCTGGGGGGGGGGAAAAAAGTCAGTGTAAGGTTATAATCAGTAAGATCAAACAAAAAATAAACACTGCTCCTACCGGTTCCTGAGATCTGCAGACACGCAGATGTAATCAAACAGAATCAGATGCTGGACAAGCTCACATAGCCCGACTCCTCCGGCATGAGGACACACAGGCACTGAGAAAAAAGAAATACAAGCCCACGAGTTTCCTCCGTGTAGTCAATATTGTCTAATAACCTTTGAGTGAATTTGGCAGCTTATAAAAAAAAAAAAACATGCCTCGGGAGCCCATATGATGCATGATTGTTGTTCCTTGAACTTTTACCTTGGAACTTGTGGGCCATCAGCAGCACAGCCAGGTTCTCGTTGACACTGCCCAGCCTGCAGCTGTCTATCTGGACGAACTGCAGCGCAGAGGCCTGCAGGAACTGCTTAAACATCACCCTGTTGTGACACTGCAGAGGAAACTCAACTGAAGTCAACTAAAAATATAATCTATCAAAGATATGCTTGTTGGAACAGACTTGAGCTCTGACCTGCTCGCCTGTTGCCACTCCGATCCCCAGTGGAGCCAAAGCCTGCAATGAGATTTTTTTTTTTATCACACAACAGCCCTGGATGGATTATTGCGTGCGCCTAAGAGATGGAAAGAGGGCCCTGTCCCTGTGTTTAATGTTACCATTAATATTAATCGTTGGAAAGTCAAGGAAATAACCACATGGAGATTTAAAATGACTTCAAAGTGATGCAAAACAACCACAAAAAGACATAAAATGACAATAAAAGTAAAAAAAGCAACAACAGAGACATAAAATGTGTCATGGTTGCTTTGTATATATTATTCTCTCACCTTAGAAATAGCAGCATGACCCAGGATGTCATCTGGAGACGTGGGCTCCTCGATCCAAAGAGGTTTGACCTCAGCCAGTCTGGACACCCAGCTTATGGCCTCGGCTATGTCCCATCTCTGGTTGGCGTCGATCATCTAACGCACACACACACACAAAAAAACCCTTTAGTGTAATTTCCTAATGCTAATACAACAGCAGGGGCAAAAACAGGCTTACCAAGGTGCTATTGGGTCCAATCATTTGCCTGATGAGGCAGCACCTGCGTATGTCATCCTCTAGATCAGCGCCGACCTTCACCTTAAACCTGGTCCAACCGCTTTTAAGAGCATCTGAGCAGAGCTTAACGAAAAACACGACTGTAATTAAAAGCCTAACTAGTCATGCTGTATGCTGAGTGCTTTATAAAACAGAGACCTGCTTGAGCTGCTGGTCTGAGTATCCGAGCCAAGCACAGGAGGTGGTATAAGCAGGATAACCCTCCTTCAGCATCTGATCCTCTGGTAGAAAAAAAGTATGTAATGAACTAAATTGTGTTTAAATGGACTAAATAGGCCTTTTATGGTGGCTGAAAGGACTCTGGTTGGTTTCTAAAGAGGCAATTTAGTTGTGCAGAATCCCTTTCAGCCATGTAATTAGTGTGCTCACCTCTCTGCTGCTTTCCCTCCTGCGCTTTCACAAGTATGTCTGAAAAAAGAGGCAGAAGGAGTCTGATATTTTGCATTTCTCAAACTGTACTGGACAGATTCTACGATCTATGTCAAAAACCGGTCTCACCCAGAGCTTCCTCCTCCGTGAGCACATCAGTGATGTATCTGAAGTCGATGCATGACACAATCCGCTTCGGGTCCTGAATTGACAAATACAGGGCGTGATATTTCCCCCGTGATCGTATCCTGGACATAAATCGATGGTCTAAATTATCTCTGACTCACCATGTCGACGAGCAGCTTCCACAGCGGCTGCAGGAAAATGACAACGGGTTTTGAGTCATGAGGTGTCGTACTTTATGAGAGAAACTATGTTTTACTTATTAAGTTTCGTCTGAGATTTCCCACCTTGCCCTCAGCCCTCGCCCACAGGTCCCACACAGCATTCAAGACTGCAGCGGTGGCCAGATGGATCACTCCTTTCTCTGGGCCTAACTGTGCCAGACGGGATTCAACATTACAGCTAGTAAAAGGCACTGGAATAAAAGCAAAACTGGGCAGTACATCATAGTTTGTTAATAGGCACATTTTTCATCACGCATTCATTAAGTAGGTATTTAAATGCCCTTTTATGGTATTATGGTTAATTATTATTATTTTTTTGCATGAATAGCTTCATTTTTGAACAACAGTAGCGAAGCTACTGGTCTGCATGAGCAAATCCAGCCTTTACTGTAAGAAAATAAACTTTTTTTAATAATGCATAAGTGTTAAACATGGGGATGGAATTTAAACACTTTGAAAATCAGCATATTAGTCAAAAAAAGTGAAACTGGAATTAGGCTGATATCTAAAAAATAACTATAACCCAAAGCAGACCTCAAAACCTGCCGGAAAATATTTTCAAGGTGTGCTAAATACGGCTCAATTGGACTGAATGGTTCCGCTTTACCCATGCCTGTTTTCATTATATTTATTACTCGTTATGTGTCTGCTCTCACCCATCTCATCTGGCCATCACTGGTCAGGAGGCGGTAAAATCCACGGAAGTTGCTCACAATCTCCTGCAATGATTTGCCAACAACCAGTCCTGAAAGGGCCTTCACAGCACACAGCACTGCAGGGTTTCAATCAACAACAAAAAAAGCCAAACTGTATGAAGATCAAAGCTTCCACAGACATCTATAATTTTACTAAAACTCATTAAAAAAGGTACAGGGACCATGGAGTCTAAGACAAAAGCTCTGCATCAGTTCCAGCATCACACAATTACAACAATAAGTGAGCAGCTGCATTAAAATGCATTGGCTTTATCTTGGTGTACCTAATTACCTGCCATGTGCATGCGAACTGATGTAATTGAAATGCATTGACTAACACTACCACAAGATGGCAGTGCAGGGTTTGGACATTTGCAGAAAGAAAAGTTAATTTCTCAAATCTCAAATATGGCAATTTCTCTGCTACTTTTCAATTATTAAGGAGCACACAGACTATAGAAACACAGCCAACATTTCATATTGCATATGGCTAATATCTATAATGTAAATGTTTTCGATTTGGTACGTTATGAAAGGCTGTATTCGCACTTGTAACTTTGTTCATTAATAAAACAGTAGCGTTTTGGCATTTAGTGTAAATAGCTGAGATATTTTTTCTCTACCAAAAATATTTTGGTAAAATTCAGAATTTTCAAGAGGTAGAAATTCCGAGCTTACTGTGAGCACTTGAACGCAACAGCCAGTCTGTTGCGGTCTGCTTGTTAAAACGGGTCACGTGTTTGCCACCGCTACTTAAATCTTACCGATCTCGGTGCCTTTTCCTAAAGTGAATGTGAGGCCGAAACCTTTCAGCCCGCAGTCCGTGTCGAGGACCACATAGGCGGCCGAGTAATCCGGGTCAGTGTGCTGCAGTGTGGACAGAAGAAGGGGGAAAGGCCTCATACTTTTGACTTTGTTCGTTTATGAACGCAAACATACACGCGTCCGGAGAACACGCTGCGCAAACTTCTTACCATCGCGTCTGAGCCGTGCTGCTCCAGAGACGTCGGGAATCTCACATCCCTCACTGTCAAATCAATAATTTTGTGCAACATCTCTGCACGCACATTAAGTTTGTCATGCAAAAGAAGCAGTTTCTTCTCTTGTGACCTGTATAAGCTTACCCCGCCCACTTCGCTCTGTCACGCTGGTTTAAACATTAAAGATGAGGCTTAAAGAGACAAAACATCTGATTTCCAATAATAATAATAAATACACTGTGTAAAATCACGTTTTATTGTACAAATTCCCCAGATAAGTCTCCACCCACAGCCTCCCTCCCCAGTAAATTTTGCAGTCTTGTCAATTTTATCAATAATCATACAAAATGAGGAGTTTATAAAGCCCTTCATTACAAGCTCGGCCATCAGCTGGCGTTAATAGCAATATAATACTGTCCTGATGAGTCCATAGAGGAGCAAAGAGACGATTAATCATACATATCACTGCCATACAAATAGTTTTTGCAGAGTCACCACAAACAGAGTCTGAGGGTCCACAAGTGTCATCCTATCCCTGTGACACATTATACAAACCTCTTTCATGTAAGCATGTCTCTGCAGTGATTACAGTGGGATTATGGTAACCAGGGCAGTGAGGGACACAAAGAACTATGGCATTGTAATCACAAAGTCTCTCCTGGAGGATGATGGACAGCGAGGGAAAGTCTTCAAATGAAGCTTTAAAACAACGTCCATGAGATTATAAATTCTAGGAACATATTTATAAAAGACAGATTAAAAAAAAAAAAAAGAACAAAGCAGACTTTGTCACAATCTTGATCATGTTTACTGTAACTGATGACATGTGAATAATAAAGATAAGCTGTGTGGGATTTGGACCATCAACCCCCCTGAGAACTTCTCCCTATTAGGAAAATATATTATTTCTTATCAATAATTAATCGTTTTGTTGCATAATTTATTGTTACAGCACAAATTTGGCGGCGAATGGAGCGTGACTGACGGTTTTTCTCAATAGGTTTTTCCTCTGTGAGTCTTCACAGCTTATTTCACAGGAGTAAGAATCCCACATGTAGTGTATTTGTCTGAAACCACAAAATTGAATTCGAAAATTCACACATCTAAGACTTGCGTAGTACCATGAGTTAACACAAAAATGATGAAATGCAACAAAATCTTGGTGGACACTGGAAGCAGAACCAAAAAAAAATCAGGGAAAATGGGGAGCAAATAGTGGTTTGCGTGACTGGCAGTTTTGTCGACATTTTGTGGACTTGTTCGTCTTTAAAGAAGCCTCCTCCGGGCCGGGCGTAGGGAGACACAGCAGAGCCCAGTCTGGCTAAAGGTTTTCTCCAGGCTGGTACTGTGGCTCTGTGGCGGTGAAATAGTCCTCCAGGAAGGACTGCAGGTACTCGAAGGTGGGCCTCTCGTCTGGCTCCTTCTTCCAGCAGAGCTTCATCATCTCATGAAGGGACTCGGGGCAACCCTGTGGGCAGGGCATGCGGTAGCCTCTCTCCACCTGCTCCAGCACCTCCCTGTTCACCATACCTGAGGAGGAGATGGAATGGAGGGAGAGACGGCTGTTAGAGCTTTTGTTGAAGCCTTTTTTTTCTTTCCACGTCAAAAAAAGAGGAGATAAGAGGACTCGGGAGACTGCATGTTCCACAGAAAATCCAGACTGCATCATTAAAACCACAACTACCCTCAATAGAAAGGATTGAAACTCTAGCAAATCCCCTCCCTGCTGAATATCAGTCTATAGCTGCAAGTAATGTTTTTTTAAAATGATGTATTTTATAATATGCGTCACAACATAATGGTACTGATGATATCCATGCTATATTTAAAAGATTATATCATATTAGTAATACACTAATTATAAATTTGTTGATCTTTTATTTTAATCTATAGACTAATAGACTAATAAAACTACAGACAAATTCCAATCCCTAATTTTTCAACCCCAATATGATTGAAGCCACAGATTTGCTGTAATTAAAAGCCTGCACACATTTAATTTGCAAGGAAATACTATTTGTTATATTTACTACTAAAGATAGCAACCTGTTAGTTTAGCTTAGCATAAAGACTGCTTTGCCTCAAGGTAATAAAACAGACTGTATATAAAAGATAGCTGTAGCCTACAGGTTAAAGAAATTAAAGCCAGGGTGGAAGGGCCTTAATTTTATATATTTTTCTGGTGGCAACTGGTTCAAAATCTCTGCACACCCGAATGAACGACAGGTGCGTAGGAGGAAGAAAACATTTAAAAAAAATAATATCCTCCATGCACTGTCTCGCTTTCCGCTATTTTATTGAATCATAATGTTTTGATCCAACTAAACTTCATCAGGTGCAAAAGAATGCTCATATAATCACTGACACACAATTATATATGTATATGTTCACACCCACACACACGTGTGCAAGCTAATAATCAGATAACGAGACTAATAAAAACATCGGTTTAGTAATAAAGCCTCTAAAAGCAAAGAACAAAAAAAAACAAACTGCATTTGTCATCAATCACATCCACACAGACCACTTAACATTCTAAACACACCAGGTACAGTTGGTGTTTATCTGTAACATATACCATTAATTCATATAATCGATTATGTACAAATAACATATTAAGCACATATTAGGCCTGTGTGACTGGGGACTGATTCACTTTTCTCGCATAAACAAAGTGGCACTTGGCAAGATTTCAAGAAAAATAGTTCCACACAAACCCCTCCTCCATTAAACTTGGAGTCGCCTTGAGGCAACCGTTTGTTGTGATTTGGCGCCATATAATTAAACTGAATTTTAATTGAATTAAACTGTGTGTTTTTGTATTAATTCAAAGTTTAATTGCAAACATACAGCTGGAAATGTTTGAGTTCTCAAGGTGCGGCTAACAGAGCCCTGTGAGCTGCTTTCTCCAGGTTTAGTATCAATATTCTTACCTAATGTTTATTTCTCAAAGTGTCAACTTATTCCTATAATCAAATATCAAATTCTCTTCTGCCACACAACACTTCTAATATGAGTTTCAAGGCTACATCAGATATAAACTTGAGCTGTGTGAAGGTAGCGCAGAACACTACAGGCACTGCTCCCCAGGGCAGAATCAGTCTGGCAGATGGTTATAAACAAGAGTGGTGTTCAATCTCCTGATCGTCCCCCACCAGATGGTCTCATCTAATCTCAAATGCGCCACTGTGAGTGAGTGAGTGTGTGTGTGTGTTTGTAAGGGTATCTGTGTGTGTATGCCAATACTCCCCCTGCAGGCCCATAAACAACCGGCGCAGACAATGTCAGACAGCTTCACTTCATCCTCTGACATTAACAAGCACACCAGCTCAACATCCACTGACAGACTGCAGGCTGATAACTCTGGCCATTAATCACTGCACTCTGTTGGCGCACTCCGCCTTTTCTTCACACCAGGTGTGTGCATCAGTGTGCTAGTGTTGACCCTGTCACTCACCTGGGTAGGGCACTCTGCCTTTGGTGACGAGCTCAGTGAGCAGGATGCCAAAGGACCAGACGTCTGACTTGATGGTGAAACGACCGTACAGCGCAGCCTCTGGGGCCGTCCATTTAATAGGGAACTTGGCTCCTGCGCGTGATGGGGAAGAGAGGAATGAGGGTTAGGTAAGCTGCGGCCACTAGAGGGCATATGGGCTCATTTCTGCCTTTATTTCCAGGAACTCACAAAAGGCCAGTTAACCACAATTATATAATTTGGAGCACATTATATTTTCCTATTCAGTCATTCAGTTTTTAAATACACCTCAGAGAAAAGAGGTTCTAGGGGTAACAATGAGTATAAACAGAATTATTAGGGTTACTGTATTTAAATAAAAGAAAAATGCCATCTAAGGCACTGAAAATTGATCAATAATGATCTACCTAAGAAACAGTCCCTATGGAAATTGCTGCTATTTTGTTTTGTGGGTTAACCATCCTGTCAAGGACATGGTTTCAACAATGACATGTTTCTGATGAATGTTTTATGCCACGTTTCAGTTCTGTGTGCACCACACACACACACACACACACACACACAGAAAAAAAATCCATTCACATCTGCCACAGAGAATTTTAACTATAGGCTGCACATAAAAGATAGACACAGCTACGATGACATCACCCATTGATTAGTAAATTCTCACTGTGAAGCCTTGAGCTGAGCACGTTTCGCCGTTGCCATCATGGTGTTCTAAAACAGTACCTGATAAGGTGACTGAGAAACCAGAAGGCACTGCCTGCTTATGTGCTATTAACTTGTCAATCACAAACTAGGCCTGCCCTAAAAATACCATCCTTTGGTGTCCATTTCACTCTAAATGGGACCATAATTTACTAAATGAATGTAATGTTGCATTCAGTATGACTTAAAACAAGCAATTAAGACCATAAACCATAAACTCAGGCGCTACAGCTATCTGTTATATACAGTCTATGAGTTTATGAGATTTGTTTACAGCTGCCATTCTGTCAGATTTATAACCGAGCAGATACCTGCAGGTATCTTTTTAACTAGTCTTTCTTTGCAGCACAACTGCCAACTGTGTTTTGTTACTCTGGTCTGCAGACTGTAATTCAATTTGTCGGGCAGTACTGTTTCCTAAGTTTCACAGATGCTTCTAATACAAACTTCAAAAGCAAAGTGCTGTTTTCAGCCTTCACTGGAAGTGCGTTGAGCTTGCTGCAATTTCTCGTGAGGGCACTCAGGTCTCACCAACAGAAAAAAGTAAGAAAAAAAAAGATACTGTGGGCGAGGCACTCGTTGAGAAGCAGAAATAGCAAAGAGATGAATTCTTCCGACATGTGAGAAGCAAAGTTAATAAGAAATAAAAAGAGGCATCTGGTTTCCAGTGTTAGCCTAATTCATCGTGAGGCGAGACAACAGGGGGTCGTCATAGCTGTAAGGTCACTGCTCTCTTTTTCTACCCTGACACCTCATTCACCTGTGACTCACAGTCTGTGTTTATGTGTGTGTGTGTGTGTGTGTGTGTGTGTGTGTGTGTGTGTGTGTGTGTGCGTGCATGTACCCACCTTGCCTCGCTGTGTACTCGTTGTCCTCTATCAACCTGGCCAATCCAAAGTCGGCAATCTTACATACCAGGTTCTCGCCCACGAGGATGTTGGCAGCACGCAGGTCCCTGTGAATGTAGTTCATCCTCTCGATGAAAGCCATGCCATCAGCGATCTTTAAAAGAAAAAGAAATAAATAAATAAAAATAAAACAGTTTGACAGCATCTCATGTTCGCCACTTCAGTTAATAATTTTTAGCTTCTCATACTCTCTATAACCTCTTCATGTCTGACTGATTTTCAAAGAGTAAGAATAAAAGCAAAGCGTGCCAAATCTGGGAGAGGAGGACTTGTTTACCTGAGGCTGTGATTCTTTTTTTAAATGTCAGAGCTTAAAATAGAGCTCTATACTTGACAGCGCGGTGACACAAATTCTGCACTTGTGGGGAAAAAAAAAAAAGGCGCAGGTACCGGTCTCACCTTTGCAGCCATGTCCACCAGCATGACAAGATTCAGATGTTTGCCATCTCCTTCTTTGAGGAAGTCAAGCAGGCTTCCTATAAGAAAGCAAATGTGAGAAGTCGTAATTGATGAGTGAGCTGCATAATGATTTACTCCTACAAAATGTAGAATAATAACCTAAAATGAATAATACATTAAGCTGGACTGTAATCAATTATGCGACTCACAGTGTTAATCCCTGTTTCTCATTCAGAGGTAAAAGAATTTACTGTGGAAAATGGCTTAACTGTACAATCGCAACACTTATTGTAGCATTGTGTAGATATGCATCTGTCACACTTGTTAGCACAGAAAGAGATGCTTTGCACATAAAACTGTGAAACCTTCCTCAAAACTGCTGCCGTTTTCAATTAAACGCCCTGGTTTCAGGCAACAAGGACTCACCGGGGACCCCGAGGGACTTTGGATCTTTAAAGCATATTAATTAAAACATCTATAAAATTTACATTTTCCTTCAAGGAAATCAGCACGCGTAAATCAGACATCACTGCTGCGCCTAAAAAACCAAGGCCATGTGATCAGCCTGAAATATCTACAGGCTCAGACCTGATGTTGTTTTGCTGCTCTTTAAAAATGAGTGTTGTGTAATGGGAAAACAGCTGAGTACTGTCATTCTCAAGGGATGAGAGGTACCTTTGGACATGTACTCTGTGACAATATAGATGGGTTCTTCAGACACCACTGCATAAAGAGGCACCAGTTTGTCATGCCTGAGCTTCTTCATAATCTGAGCCTCCTGCAGGAAGGCCTCGGGCGACATGGTCCCCGGCTTCAGCGTCTTTATGGCCACCTTAGTTGTACCATTCCACGTGCCTGCAGAGACAAAGATGGGCGAGAGAAAAGCCCACAGGCAACAGGGGTAATCAGCGTTGTTAATGGGCTGGGAGCAAGACAATATAATTAATTAGGTCCTGTAATTGCTCAGACATGTGCTGTCATGCATGCAATCCTCGCAAAATATCCCTGAGATGAGATCACAGCAAACAAATCCGGCTCGCTCTCTCCTCCTGAGAGGGGCGATCTCTAGAGATAAAGATAATACAACAAACAGAGGAAGCAACTGCAGGAAGTGGATAAGTCTTCAGTTTTGACAGAGACAGACACAATAAATATAGATGCACGATGTCTACATTTTCTATATAAACTGGGGCTTATTTTGTATTTTCAAGTCTTCGTAAATACTAAACAATTTGTGTTTGTTTTGCTCTTACCCATCCAGACCTCTCCAAAGCAGCCCTGGCCCAGTTTGAGCTCCAGCTGCAGGGACTCCCGGGGAATCTCCCAGGCATCTTTAGCAAGTCCCTGGGTCTGAGGCTTGACTGTGGGGCAAACCGTGGTCAGCCTGTGGCAAAGTCCGTCGGCATGCTCTGTGACAGAGACAGGGAGCGAGATCAAAATGCTGCATTGCATCCAGCAGTGCTACACATCAACACACACAAGCCTCCGAACCAGCAGGATTCAGTGTTATAAAGTTTCATCAGTTCATTCCATTTGATGCGGATGACTTTAGATGCACTCATACCAACTGTGCTAAAATATAAATGAGACGAAGTGGCTTTTTAACACACCAGAGCGCTCTCGAGAGCCAAGCTGGAATGAAGTGGGATCACAGAGACTTAACCTCAGCCCTCCCCGGGCTGACGAGGAGGTGCGCGCTTCACAATTATAACCGCACCATCAATTGTTATTAAAATTAAAGGCCATTCATCTCCCCTGGTAACCTTAAGGAAGCACGGCAAACCGCGTGGCACTGAGCAGCAGCTGTGACTAAGAGTCATTTTCAGGATAATTCCTCGAGGTATGAAAAACGACTGTGATGAATAATGAATGAGATGACACAGAAAAAGGGAGTGAGCAGGGAGTGCTGCCCGTATACATACCTGTATAATGTTTCACGAGCTTCTGTAATGTGTCAAACTGTGCTCTGGTGGTGATGTAGTATCCCCCATTATCAAGCTTGCGGATCTTGTAGTGTTTCACATTATCTCCTTTGGATTCATCCCAGTCCCGTATGGAGAGAGAATAAGCACCTGAAGGAGATACAGGAAGTGGTTTTCATTGATCTAAACACAGCTGTGTGTGATTTGACTTTGTTGGTTCTTTTTTTTTTTTTACATGGCGTTCATAACACTGCCGGCTGCATCACTCTTTAAAAGTGTTGTCATTAGTCTTCCTCGTGGCTTTATTCAGACCTACTGTACAAGCATTTCAGGTTTAGTTCTCTTCACTATTTTAACTTATACGAGGGTCTCTGTGTGTGTGTGTGTGTGTGTGTGTGCGCACTATAGTGTGCTGCTGCGAGTGATAGTTGTCCCCACCCTTCCCACACACGGGCTCAGAGAGGGTTCACTCATCAAGATGAGAAACTGCAAATGTGCATTATACAAGAATGCTTTAATCTTATTGCAAATTAGAAACAGAGTCGGTGAAAAAAAACTTTATCTATATTAGGTAACTTCTGGCTAAACAGTTCTGTGCTTCAGTTGCTACAGACTAGCATCCATGCAGAAACTGGATTTTCTCTGTTCGGGGTCTTCCCTGCCTTTCCCCACTTATACGTGGAAAGCTGGAGATGGGGAGAGCAGCAGCAAGAAGCAAGACCCCAGCACAGAGCACAGCAGGCATCAATGACATCAGAAATGACACTGATTATGTCACAGCATGAAAAGTGGGAGATGGGGAAGTGGGTTACAAAGTGACTTTCAGATGAGCAGCAACTGTGGGCAGGCTAAAATTCACAAACAGCATCACCTTTATAAGTTTACCAGTTGGACGCGTAGAGGGGTATCACCTGATGTGGCATCTGCAGCTGAGCTCGACTTTGTGGCTCGCCTGAGCTAAGACCATGCTAGATTTTGATCCATACATGCCTGAAAAATGACCTACCCACCTTTAGTAGTTTCACTTTCGCGCACCAGGAAAGTGCCTCGATGATTCCCTGGATTCAGCAGCAGCCTCTCAGCATCTTTGCGTCCCATTTTACCAAAATACCACCTGCAAAGAAACTGTATTAATAAAGTGTCTAAGAACCTGAATGATAAAAAACACTCACACATTTAATGCATTTCCTTCCTTTGAATGTTAAATTCATATCAGAAAGCCTCTTCCAGGCTGTTAATGTTGGACAGCAATGTTTTGTGCAATGCTCGGTGCAGCCGTTATAGCTGGAGAAACGAGGTTATAAGAAGCAGCAACAAGGTCTTACTCTTCAGCCTGAATGGAGTCAGCAGGAGCCACATAATTACTTGGGATGTAGCCATTCTTCCCTGTGTTGATGGAGCGAGCCTCCCACCAGTCTCCTTCTCTGCAGTGTGACAACGATATAGGAGAAGAGATAAATGACTTGTTCAATTAACACTCAGCCAAGGACAGGTAATCATATAGCAGTGTGACTGACACCCGAGTTCGAAAAAACAATTAATGAGTGTTTATAATTTTTGGGTCAGCCCTGTATAAAATGTATCCACACCTTACACACGATTTATGAAAAGGATCTGAAAGTATTTAAATGTAAGTCTTGTTTTTTCTACTAAACCTCCAGATTTGATTAAATTTTTTTTAAATGCGTTTAAGACTAAATACTAACATCACAATGGGATTGAATGAAACTAAGCTGCTTTACATTACAGTGCTATAACCGCGGGCGACGTCTTTGCCAGAGCAGAAATGCACAGTTCCCAGCAGAAAGCCAGTATTAGGAAACAAGCGGCAATCTAACTCATTCACTGGAGGCCGACACACACTGAACAGGTGCAGCTGAGCATCACCGAAAGAAAGAAAGGCATCTGGTAATTGCCGCAGTATTCGCGAGGAAGCGTTTTTTACACAAATGCCTCAGAAACTGAGAGACAAACTGGAGAGATTCTTACGTATTGTTGATGATCTGGAAGCGATCTCCTTTTTTAAACGTAAGATCATCCGATGTTCTGGCTTCATAGTCGTACAAGGCCACAAAGAATGTAACACCACCTAACAACATAAAAACAAAACACACAAATGTAAAAAAATAACATAACAGCACACTTTGATGGAGGTAATGTCTGTGTCTAACTGTCTAAATGCCAGTTTAAGATGATAAATCAGTCCTGCCAAAATTATAATAATAAACTTTATTTGTATAGCATTTCTCAGAATCCAGGAGCTCTAGCTTTCCATCCAAGTTCACCATCCTGTGAAATATTTTGCCTACTGTGCAGCCACATGCCCAGACATGACATTCATATACCTACCACTGACAACAATGCTGTCAACAGTAATTCGATTATCACCTGCAGAAAGCAAATGCCATGGCAGTGCCACCTTTATCCCCCTCTGAGAGCAGATAATCCATCATTGAGGAGGATTACAACCTCAATCCCACCTAAACAGGAGGGCTCTCGGGATCGCTGTAAGCTGTGTGATCAGAGCCGATGGTCAGACCCATGATAGCGCCAACGACTTAAAATAAAAACAACTTGCATTAGCTGTGACACTGTAAAGCCAAATCAGCATACTGACCAGGCTAAGCCTAATATTAATAATGTTTGCATGCTTTATCCCATTTATCTTTTACTGTAATACAAATTAAATGTACTTTGCATTTTATGCTCCCAACTGTCTTATTTCAGTGTAACATTAAAATCAAATTCAGGACGTCAAACCTGTTCCAGCAATGTGGCAGTTAAAAGTGGACTGCATTAGTACAAAACAAAGAGGACATAATGCTGAGGAAATAAGACTAAAGTCTGGTTTAAGGCAGCTTTATGGTCCCATGTTTGCTTAACTCTCCAGTTACACAGACAGAAGGATTACGGGAATTCAAATGAGACATTTGTGGACAATTCACCCAAAAGCCAGCAGTGCATGACCTGTTCTCTGGGTCATCACTGTCTTGTCAGAGTTTGAATGGAAGTGATGAACTTGTCTACTATAGCTGCACTCCGAGCTGCAGTGAAATTGTGAAAAGTGCGACACAAAGTGGAAATGGGAAATTGCCTTCTTAGTAAAAATTGTGCCTTATGAAAAATGTTGGTTGCAGCAGTCATAGCTTTTACTGGTGAATCTTCTCCATTTCCTTTTTGTGTCACTTTTTTTTTTAAATTTTACTACCGATCAGCTAGTAGTTAGCAAGTTTGCAGACGAACATGAAAACTACAGGCAACTGTGGGAATCTGCTAGCAACCAAAGCAATCACAAGAAGTTTTTTAGTGCAGCAACTTCTTTGTAACCGATTTCAGCCAGCGATAGGTAAACAATTTCAAGGAACCATAGCGAACCAGTTAGGGAATTCACATATCCCTAGCAACCAGTGGTTGCATCACATCCAATATGGCGGAAAAATCTTGAGACATCCCGTGAAAAACCTCAATAGAAGTCAATGGAAAAAACGGCTTTCTGTCTGCACAGGACAAATGCATGTTTGGCCACAGGATTTTGTAGCCATGCTAGCTGCTTTGTTAACGTATATTATGTCTAGACAGACAGACCGTCATTGCCATCATCTGCACAAAGTCAAGTCTTCGCAACTTGATTTTAATACAGCAAAAAATGGACACAAATGACTGTCTAAAAGATTAAAAACAAATTCAAATGTAAAACTGTTTGTTATCCTTTTGAAAATTTCAGTCAGCAACAAATGGAACATATAAAAAATCCAGGTTTGGTCCATTAAATAAGAAACTGTAAGTACGCACAGTGGTTTCATTTTGCATGAATACCATTAGCAGTGGAGTAGTGACATCACACAGTAAAACTCTACTCACTGGGGACAGAACCAGAGAAGGAGTTGGACACAGGACCGGAGAAGGAAGATGATGTTCCTCCAAAGGGAGTAATGGCAGATGAGGAGCCACCAAACGGCGTGAGGGTGTGGTTGAAATTTACAGCCCCAGAGCCAGAGGAAGATGAGGGAATTTGACTCTGCTGCAGCTGGGTGGGTTCTGGCCCGTAGTGACCGACGTGAGGCGTGGTGGCGGCATTGGTTTCAGATGCCTGGGAATTCTCTGGCTGATACTTCATTGTCGGGCCTTTGTCCTCTTTGCTCTTAATGCAGCCCATCGTCTCACCCTGCAGACAACAGACCATGAAAAGATGTCAGTTCAGTGTAAACAGAGGAAGAGAATGAGACAATATACAGGGAAGGGCTGAGGGACGTATAGGATTACTGACTACAGCATAAGGACTGTAGGAGCTGGAACAAGCATTATGAAATGAAAATGTATTGACCTATTATTATTATTATTATAGGAATAATTTTGTTGTTGTTGTTATAACCACTAAGACTTTAAGCCATGTGGTAACTGGGACATATGAATAAATGTTAAATCCGATTTGAATCACTCAAGCACCGCCATACAGAAACAGTTCAACTATCATTTTCATTGTTGCAATCTATTACATGACACTCCTGTTCCATCAAGAGACTTCTTAAGGCTTACAAACAAATGACAGATTATATGCTTTTAAACCCACTCCACATTAGATGGGAAAAATACTTATTTATGCCTTGCTTCAATAAAACAAGCCTGTATGGGTCCCTCAAATTACCACAATAGACTTTGAACAATTGCAAAAGATACAGGAGAGACAAAAAATAACCAAGATCCAGGAAATGTCCAGAAAGAGACCCCCCCCCCCAAAAAAAATTAAAAAATCAAAAGTGATGCTAAAGACTAAAAACAACTTCAAATCATTGGAAAGCACGCAACCATAAACAGATAAAACTGCAAAGAGATAAAAATTACCACAAAAAAAGATTCAAAATAAGACAAGAAGGGACTAGAAACACAGAATGGCTACAAAGTGACACAAAAGGACTACAAAGATCCATCTATCCATCCAATTTCTGCTGCTTCTCTGGGTCCAGGTCATAGGGGCAGCAGTCTAAGCAGGGAAGCCTGGAGCACTCGCTTCCCGTTCACCTCCTCCAGCTCATCTGAGACAGAATTAAATTATTCTCAACCCAGTTGAGAGACATCATCTTCCCAGTGTGTCCTGGGTTTACCCTGGAGCCTCTCCCCAGTAGGACATACCCAAAACACCTCACTTAGGAGGTACCCAGGAGGCATTCTACCCAGATGCCGGATCTATCCCAGCTGGCTCCTTTCAATGTGGAGGAGTAGCTATTCTACTCTGAATTCCCAGCCGACCTTCAGAGGAAACTCATTCTACCACTTGTATCTGCAGTCTCATTCTTTCAGTCACTACCCAGAGCCTGTGGCCATAAGTGAGGTTAAGAATGTATATTAACCAGTAAATCGACAACTTTCTCCTCACTCACGAACAAGACCCTAAGACACCTGGGGCAGCAACTTGTCCCTCACCCACAGTGGACACTCCACTCTTTTCTGGCCAAGGAACATGGCCTCAGGCTTAGAGGGGCTGATTTTCATTCCATTCACACTCGGCTATGAACTGCTCCAGTGCAAGCCGGAAGCCAACAGAACCGCATCATCTGCAAAAAGCCGAGACGAGATCCTGAGGCTACCAAAGTGGAAACCTTCCGCCGCTTGGCTACGTCAATGATTCTGTCCATAAAAAATGTGAACAGACAAATGGCAGCCCCGCTGGAGTCCAACACCCGCTACAAAGAAATTTAAAGAAACCATAAAGAGACGTCCAAAAAGAGTCACAATAATCACAAAAAAAAGGCTTAAAACCTAAAAGAAATACAAAACAGACATAAAATGACTAGACTACACATTTAGACAAAATGACTGCTGAGAAACGTAAAACAGCCACAACGGGACACATGTCAAAACAAAAAACACCTACCAAGACACAGAGAACAACGCAAAATGACCAGAAACAAAATGCAACAAAACCACTACATTCAAAAACAAACAAAATATTACAAGGAGATACAAAACAACTGCAAAAATACACCAAATGACTACAAATTTGATTAAAAATTAGCTTGAAGAGACACAAAGTGTGAGTCATCTGTGTCCCTGAGCCTGAGATTCATGGATTTTGTATCTTAGTCCTCTGCCTTTTACACATCTGTGCCCAGAGATCTATCGTTTCACAATCTGTCAATGCCTCAGCCTGACCACGCTAGAAGATTTAAAACACTGATGTGTCTCTATCTGCGTGGTTGTCATTCCTCTTTCTAACATAATCTGGACGGAGTCACGCTGAGGCATTCTTTTGTGGCGTGAAAGCCCGGAAAATGTGGAGACAATCAGATACGCTCGTAAAGAAGTCTGAGCGCTGGGAGATCAGAACGGTTCCATTCGCCAAGAACAACGGCTGAACGAGGAGTGGGAGCTGGTTTACTGCCACTCCAAGACAGTAAAACAAAAGAAGTATAATGTTTTATAAAGAGAAGAGAAGATGTTCGGTGTGGAAGCAGACTAAACACGGTGCTACCGAGCAGCACGGCGGCACAGTTGGTGACAGCAGTGCACTGAATTACAGGGTCATACAATCATCAGTGAAAGAGGATCTACTGGTGCAGTAATACATCTTTCTCTGATTTTGGAACAGTGGCCTTGATGTTGGGAGGTGGGAGGGATTTTTCCTCATCGTAGAGGGAGGTGCATAATCAAGAGTTCATTGAGTTCTCCAGCTGAACTGCCAAGGAAATCAACAAAACGGGGACAAACCGCAAAAACCTTCCAAAGATTCAGAACACTTCTCTCAAATAAAACTGTGCAAATTGCAGGTTGCAAGTCATGCTGGGTACCGGTCGTCCTCTACAAAACATCTTTTATGGGTGGTCAGTTGCTGGGGATGTGTCAAAAAGAAACAGATTTCTTAAAAATAGCTTCCAATGAATATAACCAGTAAATCTAATCTCAGATGTTAGATCTGCAGCTGACATGTTGAGAATGCCAGCATGGGAAAAAAAAACGCACCTTCTTTTTCCAAGCCAAACTTTCCTTTAACCTCGAGACGAAACCAGTGTCATGGAAAGCAGAGGGCTTTGCTCAGTGGCTTGGTCGACTCTGGTGGCCTTGTATTTCACTATTAGACAGACGCGGGCCTGGTCCGCCGGGTCAGCGGTGAAGCTATCACGTTGTAAAACACTGGCCGACGTCCCAGGAATATTTGCACTTTAAAAATGTTTTTCCATCCAAAAATGAGACATCAGCCATTTCCTAAAAGTGATGTCAGTCTCCCAAAATTATCATAAATACAAAAGTTGAGAGATTTCAAAATAAAATATGTCTTGCTTTTATATTTAAATTATGCCAGAATGCTGCTGAATGATTACAAACTATGTTTTGTTTTTTTGTTTTTAACTCGGGGATATGGGTCAGTGTAGTAATAACTTATTTGTTACACAATTTCTTTTCTACTTTGGAAAATCAATCTTTTGGAAGGGAAGAGGAAGCAAATATCAGCCATA
>JAVDPK010002048.1:38673-53548 GCA_034780415.1 Cichlasoma orientale
ACTGAAAGGAGCTTATCTGTCAGCACACACCTGCTTCCTCGTCACATTTGAAGCAATAAATATGATATACGGTGCCTTGTGTTTAACTGAAGGCTGAGCTGCAACTGCACTGCAGCATACTGAACAGATAGATTCCTATGGAGACTTTTTTTTTTAAACAAACTGCTTGTGGTGAGTTATTGACTTTAACATAGTTCCTTCCCAAAATATCCTTCCAAGAACCCCAGCGATAAAAAAAAAATAACATTCCTATTAGTGACTGTGTGGACAAAGGAAAATTATGAAATTTAGTGCATATATAGAGAGTTTTGCTGAATGCTGAATGAGGATGGGGGCAACCAGGCTCACAGCACCAGCTCTACCAGCTTGAACTACTAGGAGGATTATCAGGATGGTGGATTTAACTTAAGAGGATAATAACAGAAAACAAAAAAAAAAGAAGGCGTGACCACTGGTGGCTGTAGTCGAAACACTGAAGACCTCTGACTCCACAGTCACTGTGGGCTATTAGATATTTGTTGCATTCGTGGGCTTTTAACATGGGCAGAGTTTAGAGTTCTATCAGTTGAAGAGGAGGCTCTTAAGGGCTCTTTGCTGTGATGATACGATGCAGACTGGATTTGCCTGGAGCCTCTAAATCAGCTCAGTTAGCTCTCTGTCAGTTTGTTAAATCTGCCAGCCATCACATACTGACACCACAGGCTTTGTCTACACTGAAAATCATGAGCTCTAGGAGATAATGGGGGGTGGGGGGCATGCAACAACAACAATGTGAAGGCCAATGGGCAAGCACAGCAGTCATTAAAAAAAAAAACCTCCACAATTGCAAGAAAGATCACACTTTAATGTCAAAATGCCTCACTCTCTTTTGCACTCAGCTCAACACAAGATCTTTAGCAGAGCCATGAAGCCAAAAGGATAATCTGCCTTTCTGCTAATTATAGTAACTTACTCTAATTGCGGACAACATCCCACTGCCCCCAGGATGCTAACATGACCTACAACAGCATGCAAACATGGGAAGACTCCCAGTTGCACCAGTCAGCGCCATGAAGGAACAATGAGAGAGGAAGGTGAAGAGTTTGAATGGGGAAGTTTACATGTCAGCACAAGCACACACATACTGAGGCATCTTGATTATCTGATTGGAAAGGTTTAGCGCTATTGTCTCAGGAGGGCTACATTATGACAGACAGAGACAGAAGACGAGGCGTTAAGTAAGCCTGACACATCACTGAATCAAAGATTTGTCATTTGCTACAGAAATGCTCTGCTCAAAGCAACGATTCTCATTCTTCAGCTCAACAAAGTGAGGAATTTGAAAAAAAGCACTCTTAACTGCACTACAGTGAACTACAGACAGATGAAAAATATCTGCAACACAGAAACTTAAATATCTTTTCCATCACCGCTGAGCTTCCTTCTGTTTCCGCAATGTCTCAACAGCAGCAAAGATGAGACATTATCTTTCTTTAATATTCCTCTTCCAGCGAGGTCAGATTGCCCAGTGAGCTACAGTGGCACAGACAGCTGACAGGGATTCAGTGTCTTGCTCAAGGACACATCAACAAAGCTGATGCTTGCTGAAACCTGCCTGCATGTCAGGGCTTCTCTGGGCTCCCTTAGGCTGTCAAGTTTTACAGGAAATACATAATAAACCAAAAAACGATTTTATTTTTGGAGATCTGAGGCAGCTCCAGATGTTCCCCCGAGGGGCCACATCCCTCCAGAAAACATCTGAGATTCAGAGAGGAACTCAGACCCTCAACCTTTTGTCTTTGTCTTTTCAAGCTTTCACTCTTTCCTCGAAGACCCATTGCCTGCTTGTGTTTGATTTGTGTATTTACGTGGGCTAACATAATCCAAGTTTCAGTTAAAGCCCTCCCCTATTCTTACCATGATCTCGTATAACAGCGGTAATTCAGACCTGCAGACTTCTTATCAGCGACCTTCGTTCGGTTTCCTTCCCCGACTCTGATCACAAAGTGATAATTCCACAGAGGCGCCACAAAACGCTGATAAGACAGAGGAGAGCTTTTCTCCCTCACTCTCTCAGATTATACTGAAGAGGTTTGCAGGGATCATGGTTCAGAATTTTCAAGAAGGCTGCAGAGACCAAGTTTAGTTGAGTAAGCTGAATGTGCAGGATTATTTGAGGGTGGTATCTGCATTTATAGTCCCTCTGGTCAGAAACTAGGACATAAATTGATTATTATGTATTACTGATATAGTAATACCAGGATTTGCTGCTTTTCTGTGCTTTTAAATCATTACATGAACTCTTTCGAGACATCACCTTAAAGCACTACAAAATATCAGATTCCGATCTTATAATCGGACTAAATATGGCATGTTGTTTCAATTTTATTTAATATAAAAACAATTTCACTGAGAGCCCAAAGTTATGCTAGCATGCTGTGACGCTCAGCTTAGCTTTATGCTGCTTATTTCCCTATTCATAAAAACTGCGCATGGATATTTTTAATAACTATCATGTTTTAATGAGACTTTAACTTATGCTTCACTAGTGTCATGACTGTTTTGACTAAGAGGTGGGTGCTGACACAGGCAGCAGCTGTTGCTAGGTTTTACCTCTGCTAATTCAAGTCGCTGATCTGGGCCTCAAGATCAGGTTTGTGTGTCGATGCTGCCTTTTCGAGTATAATTTAAAGCGATTATCTGACAGTAATATAGCTGCAGTTTTGGTGAGTGAAACTCTAATAGTTTATTAGCAGGTCTGTCTATGAATGCATTGTGTTAGCTGCACTCCAGATTCTCATCCAAATACAGTCACTTCTGGCTCCAAAAAAACCCCCATCATGGTGGCAGTCAAAATGCTAAAATTCAAAAGGATGACTCCACAAACCACTTGGGGATTCCACTGTGGCTGAGTCCATCAATATATATTCATAATAATATATATTGAATATAGTCTATGGCGATAAAAGGACTGATGCCTGCTAGCGTGGCTGTAAATAGAAATGATTATAGCTTCTGGAAAATCTGGATTTACTGCTTTTGTTAATTTTTTCACTTTAACTGTAAACTTTTGGAACTGTTTGCATGTACACATACATGAAACGTGTAATACTGACAAGCTGCTCTAGATGAAGACGTGATAGTGACGTATACATTATTAGATCTCCTCCAGTAATCTTTCTTTTGCATGCCATGCATTATAAATGAACTGAAGCCTGATTCTAAGATATAGTAAGAGTATCACTACTTTAAACACGCTCCAATCCTCTGAGATTTAAATGATCTAGATCTTGATATTTGGCTGGGTGACAGCTGGGCAGCTCAGCTGAAGTGTGGTAGGGTGGTGGTGGTTTTCCTCCTCCATCAGCCAGAAGTCTGACTGAAACGCTGCCCAGCATCTTGCCGGGCAGCTGTTAGCTGCTGACGTTGCGGATGCAGACTGGGTGGGTCTGTGGAGCTTTAATGTGCTTCAGATCTTCAACAGATGCACCCTGCCACATTCCTCTGATGCCAAAGGGTTAAATTTGGGTCTGAAGAAATGTCATGTGACGGTGGGGATGCGAAGCTCCATAGCATCAAGAGAAACATCAATAAATGGTTCATAATGAGATTGACTCTGCACTGGGTGTTGAGTTCTGTTGCAAGCCTGCTCACAGTAAGACGTACAACACTTAGAGACTGATTTGAGAACAAGTTTAGCTTGAAGAGCTTCAGTGCTCAACAGTGCTTAACTTCAGTTCGGCAGAAAAAAAAATCTGTCTTGGTTATTTGCATTTTTATCATAAATGACTCTACGTGACCTGACTAAACTTGACAAGTGTGTAAAACACAAAACCTCACTGAACAGCTTCCGTCTGTGCTCATGTCAGTTATTGTGCTGCCAGCGAAGAGACATCACACATTTTTGAGAATAAAAGCTCTCATGGGAAATCCTGAATGGGCATGCTATTTTTGGAATTCGAGTGTGTCTACAATCATCCGTCTACAATCAGCACATAACGGGACCGGTCGTTTTGAGTGTCAACGTCTAGAAAAAAAAAAAGTGACTGCAAAACCCATATTACAGCCTAGATTTGACTCTTCTCCAGCAAAATGGAAAGTGAAATTAGGAGTTAAGAGTTTAGGAAACAGTCTTCTACACTGGAGCGCTTTAATCGAGATATCACAACTCACTCTCCCATACTGACTGCTGATAAGAGGGTCGCTCTTAGATATCTGTTCATGCGCCGCCTTTTGTCAGTGCTGGTTTTACGCATGGGGAGCGCTGCTCACATGCTGCAGAAAGATGTGAGTGAAGTGCTGAGAAGTTTGAAAAAGAAAACATTTGAGCCACTAGATGACCTCATTAAGCAATCATGTGATGAAATTGCAAAATTCCCCGTCTCTACTATCAGTATGTTCATTCAGTCCCTGGTGCAGTATCACGTTGTACTGCATAAAATGATTTATCCAGAGGAACATGGTGAAGACCTTAATTAGGGGAGTTTTCATGATTTTACTGTCATTTTAAAGATGCAATTGTATCATTTTAGATATCCTGAAGTATCAAGAAGGCAAAACTTTAGCGTTTCAATTTAAAACTCATAAACTGATTGATCCACCAAGTATTTTGTCTGTCAATAGATCAGTCTCTTCACAAAAAAAAAAAATAAATAAATAAAAATCTGGAAACGGTGAAAAATACCGCAGTGACAAAATCACTCAACATATTCCATTTCCTCTAAAGTATGGCCAGAAAGAAGCAGCAGATTTTCTCCTTAGCCCTCTGAGGTCCAAGCCATCAAAGGTATTCCCAGAAGGTTGATTTTGTTCATCTGGACGCAGCATTTTCAGTGGGAAAAACATTTCAACACTCATCCAAGTGACTTCTTCAGTTTGGAGACTGGATCATTCAGCATGCATAGGTGTTAACCATAACCCTACATTTTAGGGGACGCAAAAACTGACATTTTTTGGAAGAAATGTGTATAGTTTTGAATGTGTGTGAGTTAGAATGATTATTTTCTTTTCTCCACGATGGCCAAGACTTGGGAGAACAATTTACTGAGAATAAAAATGACATATTCAGACTTCCTGTGGTTACAGTAAGGATTAGGGTTAAGGCTGGGGTCGTCACCAAGGATGACTTAGACCACCGAGGGTTAAAACACCTGAAACCATCAAACTGTGGGAATTTTGCTTCACAAACAGCAAAACAACAGCTGCAAACTTCAGTGAGCTGATCAGTTCATCGAGCAGTTCTTGCAGCTTTCCCAATAACATTAAAACCTGTAACTTTTTACTGTCAGGACATGTTCACAGGAAGCTTCCAAGGGTGAAAGATCACACTGCAAAGTCTTAATAACATTACAAATAGTGGTTTCCCCCTCAAACTCCCTTCTCTCCAACTTCAGCAGACCTTATAAGGATTCAGAGCGGCTATGATTCACTTACAGTTGTGCAAAAGTGCAGAGCTGTTCAGGATATGACACCACACCAAGTCACTTGAAGTCTTAACAGCTTGCAGACTTCAAAGAAAATGTGTGCGAGAAAAGCCCCTGCCCTGAAAGTGGAGATGGAAAGGTCGGAGTAAGAGAAGAATGAGCAAAGTGTGGCTCAGCTGTTAAATGAGTGACTTTGCAGACAGCATCACGAAAAGGACCTGAACCTCTTCCTCCTCCTCCTCCTCCTCTTTAAACCCATCCTTATTTCACTATAACCCGAATCTAGCTCTGTTAAATCAACTCGTAATCAGTTATTTAATCTAATTATTAGACCGACAACTGCACGCATATGAATAGAAACACATAGAAATGACAGAAAATAAGTAATTAACCTATTTTTTTCACACGAGTTTTTGCCAAATAATATTTAATGCACCACCACAATCCCTCTATAACAAGTTAAGACTCATATTTAAGATCATTAAACCACGTAATTATAATTAGACCCCTGCATTCTCATTAAACTGCAGCGTACTGAGCTTGTCTTACTTTGATTATTCATCTGCAATCCGATATAGTTATACTGGCATTCCTCTGGGACTGAAAGCATGCTGACTGTTCGCCGATGTCCTATAAAATAATACAAAGCGCCCGGTTTGCAGGAAAAAAAACGCACAACATACAAAAACCTACAAGCACGTCTGTTATTATAGGACATCTCATTTCCTTTGTTGACAGGTCAGACAGGCGAACAGCTGCGCTTCGGCCCATCTTTATCTGATCCTGCTGCTCTGACAAAGACCACTTTTCTTTTTTCTTTTTTTCATTTACCTTCTCAAATCCGAGTCCTCTTTGGGTGTTTTCTCTTTCCCCCCTCCTTTCCCCTCGAATCAGATCAGCAAAAGAAAATATCCGAGTTATTTCAAACGGAACCGAGTCGCCTTCATCCTCACTTTACGCATCCAGCAGAGCCAACTGTGGTCAGATTTTTAGTGAAGTTAAATCAAAGCAGCTTAAGTGTTGCAGTCTTGGAGGATGGCGGGGGCGATGGAAGAGACGGTCATTGTTATCAGAGCGGACGGGCCAGAGAAGATGAGTCCTGCAACGGCATGACAGTGATTTAGAAAAAAAAAAAGAGAGAGAGGAAAAAAGAAAAAAAGAAAAAAGTGAGACCCTGAAGTATCCCAGCGCTTTGTAGCTTCTACTTCCTACTACTAAACTTCCATCAACCCCCACACAACAACATGGCCGACCCAGCCTGCGGGACTGGAGCCGCACAGCTGGAGTTACAGACACAGATCCGTCTGCTGCAGCTGGTCTGAGATCAGCTGAGGCAGGAGACAATGACTAAGGGAGAGACGAGAGGGGGGGAAAAGGAGAGAGAAAATTAGGAGGATAAGAACAGACTGGTCAGTGAAGGAGGGTTTTATTTACAAAAGGACTAAATTTGCAATCACAAATACGGGTCTGGGACGCCCCCTGCTGGTTGCACATCTTTTACTACACCTCATCCGTTATATGACGCTTTATTTTCACAGGAATGCATTTCACATCATATTTACATGTGCTATTACGGTAAACTATGTATTATATGTAAAATATGTATTACTAATTCCCCATAGTGTGCACACTTTAATCCTTTGTGGTAAAAAGTGTTAATTGTTTATCTTTAATCGTTTAAAATTCGCATAAAGTTTTACTGAATTGATTTATTGTTTCTTGTATTTGGTCCTTTCCGATCCTTTCTTAATGACGCAGAAAGAAATCCTTCAGTGCAGCTCTGTGTTAAACTACAGTGGCTTAGGGACTGAGGCACCGTTATATCTAATAGAAATATTCTAGATATTTTTGTGTAGCATCGCAAACGCAGCAAAAAGAAGCGCTCCACATTTTTGAACGTGGGGGATTATCTTAGTAATCGTCATGCAAAAAGTAATAAATCGGGACTCATGGGGTCAGACTCTAGTAAAATACTCAAGTTGCATTGCTGGAAGTGTGGGACCCACTTAGGATCACAAACTGACCCTAGTGTGCAAACAAAGATGTCTGTTGATATTTGGTACAAACTTGAATAAAGAACTGAACTGTCTGGAGCCTCGAATATTTCAAAAGTCAAAGGTATCTGTGTCTGCAGTTCCATTCTGATATGAATCTGATATGATATGCACATTACTGCTCTCCCCAGAGAGAGGATCTTTGGAGGTTTTTGCTTTATTGCTCATGACGATTTAAGTTAATTCTGTTTCAGTAAAATGTCCCTAACGTTACAGATTTTTAACCATGGCTAGGTGGATGTTACGATTCTGACTCTGACCTATCAATGCTGACTGTGCCTTTAAATGTTAATCACAAACGGGTCAGTCTGTGTCATTTCCTGCATGCATTAATGAGGAGGAATACTTTTTCAAAACAAAATGAGGGACTGGGGAAGTCATAAAGAGCTTAAATTGTAATTGTATCTGTGTAAAGTTTACTAAAACCTTTTGACTGGTACTGTATCTCAGTTTAAAATGCTAATATTATCCAGTTTATACCAAAGATGAAAGTGAGGATGTTGATGAATTAGTTCTGATTTAAATACTAAAATTAAGTCTGAGGAAACAGGATCTTATTTGTTCCCTATCTACTGTATCTTTTTTATTAACTTTTTCTGTTCTCGGTAATCAGTCAGTATTGATAAGCTTGAACCTAAAATGTTTCTATTTGTGTAAATCTTTTAAACCCTCCTTTTAACAATACAAATGCCAAGTGAAACATTTCTGCATACCTTTATGATTTGCACGTGGTGTGTCTGTAAAATGTGAAGCCCCCGGTGTTGACTCTAAGTGGTTCTTATATTGTATCCTTAATGGACTGTAATGTAATTACAATAAAACACGCCACCCCCACCTCCCCCCTCTTTCCTTTCTTTTACTGACAGCTACTCCATTAAATTAACAACCAGAGGTCCTTTCTGTTCTGTTTAGTCTCTCCTAGCTTCCTTTCCTACATATGACATATTCACATTTTAACCCTTTATAATGTAGTATAAATCCTACATTAGATAGGTTTGTCAAGAAAAGCAGCAGCACCTTGCAGTTCAGCCTGCACTTGAGGTGACTGAAGTTTTTATAAATGTACTTATACTGGATGCACTTAGTCATCATTACCTATTGCTTATTAATGAAATTTGTTGATGCCTTAGTCTGCATGACAGCTTTACTTTATGCTGCATGTAGACCCTTCTAAGTTGTTGTACATGAATTACAAACCTTCCTGGTTTGCTCAGTCTGGCCTTATAAGGTGGAAGCAGCACAAGAATAGTAATTTTATTGTGATAGCCTCCAATACATATTAATGTAAGACCATTACAAGTGTTAATAGTGTTCACATAGCTCTAAACCAACCCTAACTTTTAGGATAGGTGCTTAGACAACGCACTATATTGCCAAAAGTATTCACTCACCCATCCAAGTCACTGATTTCAGGTGTTCGAGTCACTTCCATGGTCACAGGTGTATAAAACCAAGCACCTAAGCATGCAGACTGCTTCTACAAACATTTGTGAAAGAATGGGTCACTCTCAGGAGCTCAGTGATAGAATGCCACCTGTGCAACAAGTCCAGTCATGAAATTTCCTCACTACTAAATATTCCACAGTCAACTGTTAGTGGTATTATAACAAAGCGGGGGCGACTGGGAATGACAAAAACTTAGCCACGAAGAGGTAAGACAAGTAAAATTACAGATGCTGAGGTGCATAGTGTGCAGAGGTCGCCACCTTTCTGCAGAGTCAATCGCTACAGACCTCCAAACTTCATGTGGCCTTCAAATTAGAATACCATACATAGAAGACAAAACAAAAACAACAACAAAAAAAAAATCCAGACAAAATATAATAACTAAATAAATACAAGATGTCAAGATTAGCTTGAATTAAAAGCCAGAGAGTAGAAATGGGTCTTGAGCAAAGACTTAAATGTAAAAACTGTCCAGAGACTCTGCGCAACAACTGAAAAAGCCCGGTCAACTCTATTTTTAAGTCTAGATCTAGGAATTTTTAGGATCATCTGATTGGCAGACCTCAATGCTCTGACAGGAGTATGAACATGAACAAGATCATACAAATACAGAGGTGCCAGCCCGTTTAAAATCTTAAAAACCATCAATAAAATCTTAAAATTAATCCTAAAATTGAGTCACTTGCTCACACTCACTGTTAAAAGTCGGGCAGCAGCATTTTGGACCAGTTGAAGCCGACGAAGAGATGACTGCGGTAAACCTACCGCAAAGAATTACAATAATCCAGTCCTTTCATGATAAGAGTATGTATGACTCTTCCAAGGTTATTATAAGAAAGATAGGGCTTCATTTTAGCCAACAATCTCAACTGGAGAAAAATAGTTTTCACCACAGAACTAATCACAGTTAAAGGAGCTGTCGATGACCACACCAAGATTTTTAACAGATTGATGGATGCATAACCCTGTGTGTCCAAGAGAGGCAGCAGAGTCCTTCAACTGTTCAGCACAACCAAACACAATCTCTGTTTTGCTTTCATTAAGATGAAGAAAATTCATGCTTAACCAATTCTTTAGGTCATTAAGACAGTGCAACAAAGTCTGCAATGAATTGGGAGCATTAGATTTAATAGGAAAATAAATCTGAATGTCATCAGCAAAACAATGAAAGGACAGGTTATACTTCCTAAAAATTGACCCCAGGGGTAGAATATATAAAGAGAACAGTGCAGGACCCAAAATAGATCCTTGAGACACACCACTAGGAAGAGAGGCTACAGAAGAAGAATATTCATCCATATTTACAGAGAAACTTTTGTAACTCATATAGGATTTAAACCAATCAAGTGCTATGCTGCTAATGCCCTTCCATCAAGCGCAATGCAAAACGTTGGCTGCAGTGGTGTGAAACACGCGACCACTAGGCTCTAGAGCAGTGGCGATGTGATCTGTGGAATGACGAATCCGCTTCTCCATCTGGCAAGCTTATGGACGAGTCTGAGTTTGGAGGTTGCCAGGAGAACAGTATTTGTCTGACTGCATTGTGCCAAGTGTAAAGTTTGGTGTAGGGGGGATTAGGGTGTGGGGTTGAAAGGAACTCTTATTGCTTCAGCATACCAAGACATTTTGAACAATTTCATGCTCCCAACTTCATGGGAACAGTTTGGGGATGGCCCCCTTCCTGTTCCAACATGACTGCACACCAGTGCACAAAGCAGGTCCATAAAGAAATGGATGAGCGAGTTTGGTGTGGAAGAACTTGACTGGCCTGCACAGAGTCCTGACCTCAACCTGATGGAGTATTTCTGGGATTAATTAGAACAGAGACTATGAGCCAGGCCTTCTTGTCCAACATCAACGTCTGACCTCACAAATGCACTTCTGGAAGAATGGTGAAAAATTCCCATAAATCCTAAATCCTGTGGCAAGCCTTCCCAGAAGAGTTGAAGCTGTTATAGCTGCAAAGAGTGAGCTGACATCATATTAAACCCTATGAATTAAAAATTGGATGACACTCAATTTCATTTGACTGGTACTGTAATTATTCAACCAGCCTATGAACAGGCAGCTCAGAACAGGTCAGAAAATCTGTGTTTTTTCCCCCTCAAAATAAGCCACCTAACTTAAGGGATGAACCATTTGTTATTATTAACCTCTGCCTCTCTTCCACAGCATGTCTTTTGTCCTGTCTCTCCCCTCAGCCCCAACCGGTTGCGGCAGATGACTGCCTCTCCCTGAGCCTGGTTCTGCCTGAGGTTACTTCCTGTTAAAGGGGAGTTTTTCCTTCCCACTGTGCCAAATGCGTGCTCATAGGGAGTCATTTTGATTGTTGGGTTTTCTGTGTAATTAGGGTCTTTACCTTACAATATAAAGCACCTTGAGGCAACTGCTTGTTGTGATTTGGTGCTATATAAATAAAACTGAATTGAATTGAAACCAGTGTTGTGTCTACAGATAACAGACAAGTTATCAAAGAACTACAAAGAATTTTGGGATTCCTAAAAAGCTATTAGCCAAAAACTTAGCAGATCTCAGCATGTTATGCAGTATCTTTAAAAAAATTAAGAAAACTGGAGAACTGGAGGACAAAAGAAGGAGTGTTGGACCTAAAAAAAAATGGGGGGGGGGGGGACTACAGCAGATGAACAGTATCTGAAAATCATGTTCTTAAGAAAGAGGAAAAAATCCAGGAAAGACCTGACACAGGACCTTAGAGATGCATCTGGTCCTTCAGTTGATCCATTTACTGTTCACTGAAGTCTCAGTGGAAGGGTGGCTGTCAAGAAGCCATTCTTAAAGAAGGGAAACAGGGAGAAAAGGCTGAAGTATGCCAAATCACCCAAAAACTGGACTGAAAATGAGTGGCAACAGGTCTGATGGAGTGATGAATCCATCCATCCAGCCAGCGAGCCAGCCAGCCAGCCAGCCAGCCATTTTCTTCTGCTTATCCAATTCAGGGGGTAATCAAGTAGTAATAAAGTAATAAACCTTAAAATTTTATGATTTTTTATGATTTACAATATTAGGATCTGTTTTTGTTAACATAAGGAAGGAGTGTCCACAATGTGTAAGCATACACACTTTCCAAATTAGATTTCCAAAAGCCACGTCTGTCACGTTCTGTCAACACTTGTCATTGTAAAAGCTGAGTGTTGCCTGCTTGAACTGTGAGACTGTAACACCAATAAAAGTCTTTCAACACAACATGTCAGCGCCGGAAGGTGCTATAAAAAGCAAACGGTGCTAAAATTAGAATGAGTCATATGTTCCTCTCTTGTCTTGTTTGGGGTGATAAAGTTCACCGTGGTCCGCTGTGATTGCTCAGATCTCGCTTTCCAAGCAGGAGATATTAAACACTGTGAAGCCAAGGAAGCTCCAGTTTGCTGACCCATCTGAACAAACAAGAACATATTTCCTTTTACTGTGTTTTAGTTTGTCACTTACAGTGTATATATACTGTAAGTGACAAACTAAAACATAATATATTATATATTATTTCCTATCTCAAGACTGGAAACTGAAGTTAATGATTGTTTGTTACAATAAAATCTGGACCAAAAGGAAACAATCATTTTAATAAGTTTCCAACAGGACATGAAACATAGACAGTATAGTGTTAAATGATTGTTCGGGGCCGCAGGCTTATTAATATTCCATCATGTTTATGACAGGAAGGGACTTCGAAGGTGTTGTGAGTCATGCATTGATTATGAATGGAGAAATGTTCTGTTCTATCTTATGTTCACAGTAATTATGAAAGCAGGTAACATCAGTATGAATATTTATTTAACCTTATTGAGAGGCAATCTTAGTGGCTTAAAGTATGATTCAGCAAAGTAATAAATAAGATTTCTGCTTAGATTTCTTGTGCATTAGACTTTTTGTGCCAGTCCGCCTGCAGTTCATGACATTATAATCACTGGGATCCCTGATACGTTACAGTGCACTTTCTTCTTGCAGCCACTGGGGCGCAGTGCTCACCAAGAACAAGAAAAGGACTCTGGTCCAGGAGGTATTTTCAGATAAAGTTTTTTTTTTTTTTTTGGCTATAAATTTTAAGTACTCATTGTGTTATTTTGCACTAAGCCCACCGTCATATGACGTCAAGAGTATCGACTGGTCTGAATCACCCAATACAGATTCAACGCATGTTTGGAAAGCGGATACAGCAGGCTCTGAATGTATAGTGCCTAAGTCGTAAAAGTAAAAGTAGTCACACTGAGAAAAAAAAATAAACAAGCAAACTCTAAAGTCTCTTATAGGAATTTTAACTGCTCAGCTCCTCTAAATTTCACAGAGAACTACTGTAAATGTGGATTTATCTGACAGCTGTAGATAAAACATAAACAAAAAATTGGGTTTTTGTTTTTAAACTTCTGTTATAGATTCACACATTCCTCATTCATTAGATACAGTATAGCAGAAAAGCATTTCTTGTAGATTGTATGTTTGTCAAATGGTTTCATTAAAATAACTATAAAAGACCTAAAGAGATAAAAGTATCACATATGCAACAAAAAAAAAAGCAACAATTAGAATAAAGTAGAACTGTGTATTTTATTCTTTCCTGCCTCATTATCTTGTGACCTTTTGGAGTATCTTTTCCCCAGGCTGAGAACCACCAGAATGAATTCCTTTACATCAAGTAGCTCCACACTTATAAGCTTCAACAGTGTGGTGTTGTATCAGTATTATTGATTTGTAATGATTGTTTTTAAGTGGCGATTGTAAGCAGTTTGGCGTCTCTACATTCAAGTTTTTCATTGATGATTTAAAATGTTTCAAGTAACTGCATCAAGGACAGCCAAGAATCTACTGCAAAAATGTAACTCTGGCTGAAGGTCTTATTAGAGTGTCTGATAATGTGAGCGTAAAATAAGTAAATTTCAGTAGAGAGCCTGTAAGCTGTATTTCAGCACCGGACAGCTCCAAAAGACAATAGTTGTTGCTGCATATATGTACGCACACACACACACACACACACATACATATATATATATATATATATATATATATATATATATATATATACAATGCTACTACTACACAGTTTAGCTGGTCACTGAAACCCTAAGTTTTCAATAAAGGTTGCTGATTTTGAAGTTTTCAGATAACCGGTGTCTTTGCATCAGCGGTTTATTCATGCTGGGAAAACTTTTAATGGATTATCTGAAATATGCATTACATGACTCAGTTAAGAAAGTTGTAGGTCTTTTTTTGAGACTACAATTAAGGGATGCAGCCATGGGAAAAACTGAAAAAAAAGAGAAATGAACGTGTTGAAAAATTACGTGAGAGATATCTCTTTGGTTTCTCAACAGCTCCACAGTACAGTAACTATATTCTGTGGAGATTCGACTGGATGCACCAAATGAATAGGCAAAAAGCTAAAATTGTGAACACAAAGCAAAACGTCAGACTCTGAAAGGTGATCCAATCTGGATCCTTCAACTGATCCAGGTTCAGGATCTGAACAATACTTAGATATCTGGTTGTGTAACTGAGCTTCATCTGCTTTGCAGAGGCGGACATTTGAAAAACAGGAAGGAAAAACGATTAGCACATAGCAGCTTTTTTTTTTTAAGTCAGCTGCCTCTGAAACATCTCTTTGTTTCTTGTATAGAAATGATTTGTTTTTTTTTTCTAGAAGAAAGCCTGACCGTCATATTTCAGCACCCCAACGCAAACTTCAGTACTGGACAGCCCCCTCCCCCCCGTCCCCCACCCATACCACCGTCATGTGATCCTGTTTAAGACATGACGTCAAATATTGACATTAATTCACTTCTTAATGAATTATAATATTTGAATTCAAGATCCATTGCTTCTTTTTTATGACATGGCTTGGGTGTCTTTCATTGACGCGGAAGAGGGATGCACTCCAATGGGACGTGGGGTGTGTGTGTGTGTGTGTGTGTGTGTGTGTGTGTGTGTGTGTGTGTGTGTGTGTGTGTGTGTGTGTGTGTTGGGGGG
>JAVDPK010002048.1:53648-68542 GCA_034780415.1 Cichlasoma orientale
GTGTGTGTGTGTGTGTGTGTGTGTGTGTGTGTGTGTGTGTGTGTGTGTGTGTGTGTGTGTGTGCGTGCGCGTGCGTGTGTGTGTGTACACTGTAGTCTCCCCTCAGTGTCACCACTTTCCACAGATCCTGCCATCTTTAATCAGCTCAGTGTGATTGGGATCATTAACGAGCCCAGATTATGCTTCTAGATTTATTTATTTATTTTCTGCGTGTGTTAAATAGTTGTTTTGTTTTATTTTTGTTTAAGTGTTTTACAGGTCTGCAAACTCATAACGCCCAAAGTCCACACCAAAGGTGCTGCTGGATGGCCTTTCTTGTGATACTTCACGGTGTAACATACTGCCTAGCACCTAGTTTAGCAAACTTACAGGCTATAAGAACGAACACAAGAGGCATCACACAGTTCTGAAATCTGAATTACTAAAGACAAGTACTGGGTGTAGCACGTTGCTATAATTACATTGAATGTTTTGGTAATGCAGTACTGTACTACATTCAGTACAGTACAGATACAGTTATGTCATTGCTTATGTTACAAAGGTTCTTCACTTATCTGCATGATGGGCAGATAGAAAAAAAAAACACCAAACATGCTCTTTTCCTCCTGTGTTCTTGCAGCTGATTTAAGTTTGTGTGCACAGAGGAGGAAAATGATTGAGGAGTCTGCAACTTTGAGGAGCGGAAATGTTAACATTACTTTTTTTAATTGGAAAAAACGACAATAGCATGATGGTAAAGTGCAAACTGCATCCTATAGAGGAACAACTGCCTTATACTGCTAACACAGCACGAGCTCCTTGCAACAATCTGCACAGATGGCATGCTAACACAAAGCTAGTGAGGAACCCAGAGTGATGTCAAAACTGAGTGGATTCTGATCCCAGCCCAGCAGCCAGAGGCTGATCTTCAACAGCGTCTATCTGTGGGGCTGTAGTCCAACATTTATATCATTAATTGGTAATTTTCTGGCCATGTCATGGAGTTGTTGTGAAAATAGTGTAATGAATTACTTTCTCAGGGGAGCAATTAACATAATGCATTACTTTAAAAAAACCATTAACACGTAATGTAATCCATTACTTTTTTGAGTAATGGGCCCAACACTATTAAAGACCCAATGAAATGGGTTTTTTTTTGTTTACAGTAGTGTGCCCTTAGCAACAAAAAAAATGCACCGCTAACGTGGCTAAAGGTACCATTAGCTTTGATTGTATATCCACAGGCGAGGACCATGTCAAAACTGTGATGCTGAGTGGCCATACTGAGACTAATGAAGGATTACTGCTTGAGTTTCTGTTTTAATGTAGACAGCAATTCCTGCAGTAAACACACACACACACACGCACAAACAAATAAAATAAAATAAAAATAATAAACGTGATGCAAGTCATTTTCTAATTTATTCTACTGCATTGAAGGCATTGTGTATTGTGTAACTGTCAAGATTTGTTGAATACAGGATCCAAAAGCGGGACTCAGAAACAGGCAAGAGTAACAAGACAATCCTTTAATTAGGTGAAGACAATGCAAAGTTCACAAAGTCAATGGAGAGTACACAAGAGTATAAATACACACACAGGTAATCAGGGGATTACACACACAAGGGGAAAAAGACACAGCTGTAACTAATCAAAGCAGTAGCATAATAAGCAAAACACAAGAGATAGAGGACTCTCGGAATAAAGCAGGAAATAGCCAAAGGGCGAACCACAGGAGAGACTCGTATCAGGATACAAGGAGGCACTGGGGAGGCATGGATAGTAAACGGAAAGGCAAGGAACCAAACTAATCAAAGCTCAAAATACTGGAAAGTACATAAAAAGAAAACAGGAATCACAACTCAGTTTGATATTGAATAAAACTCAACTAAGAATTTAACTATGAACAATAATATAACAGATGTTCAAAGACATATAAAAATGCAATCCTTAAAACATCAGGTCCCTAATTATAAGGAGAAAACTCTAAACAGAAAACAACAATCCAACAACATTTATGCATTTTCTGCATCACCAGATTAATACATGCACATTCCCGGGACAATGTGATGCACAGTTAGCACTTCATTGAGTGATTTTAGTAAGGTATGGCTGAACAGCTTGCACATATAAAGTGTATTCCCCCAGCAGAGAATCAATATTGCACTTAAAACATGCCATAAATGAAATGGTAAAAGATTAATCAGTGGCCAGTGGTCTAAAAATGTGGTGCTTCCAGTGAATTTTAAACCAAAATTCTGATCGTAACCTGCTCCTGAACAGGTTATACACTGTGAATATTCTTCCTCGAGGCTAAACACGATTATTTTTAATAATATTATGCATTCTGCAAAAGCGGTGCAGAGCACACCACATGGTATGTGCACAGCTAAGGACCAAGGACAAGTCTTACATCTTGATTCCACTGTTTGCACAAATTCATGTGTTAGAGCAAAAAGAAATATTCATTCTTGAATCTTAAATCCTGAATTTAATTCAGTTTTCAACACCCATCACACACTATTTCATCTAAGGTTGCCTTATTTCATCAGTGATTGTCAATAAGTTCGTGTCTGTCTCATAAAACCTCTCTTTGGATCATTTCATCATTTACTCCAAGGCTCATCAAATATTTAAACACTAACAGATAGGCTCGCTAGTTTAGACTGAAGTCAAAACTCATAGAGATGACAAGATGGAGACCCTTAAGTGTTTTTAATGTTGCATTTTGTTCAGATTCATATCCTCTGATGCAACTGTTTTCCTTTTTTCCCCCCATAAAAATCCACTTATCTCGAAGATTATAGACCATCATGATGCTCTGCTCATACCTAAACATTTACTGTGTGCTGCTCATATAGATATATTGATAAAACATTGCATCCCTTGGAATACCAATAGTTTAATTTGGTTTTTAAAAGGCTATACTAGAACATACGTAATGCCTCATTATGGGTGAAGAGGAATAAATGAGCTAAGCTGGGTGTCAGCCTGTTCTCTCAAAAGTTCAAATGCCAACATCTTTAATTAATGGATCATGTTATTTGGATGGTGGCACTAAGACCTGGAGATTAATGCACATCACACCGCCATTAAAGCTGTTTGTATTAAGTTAACTATTAGGATTCCTGAGACATATAAACAGCAAATAAATGCAAGAAAGGGTACTTCTTATATTAAAATTTGTCAAATATGTATCTGCCATTGCAGCACTTTTGAAGTAAGTGTATTGAAGTAAGTTAGCAATTATGTGTATTTCCTGGTGAACTCTCCACATTAAAACCTGTCATAATAATTTATCACTTGCAAAGATGCTTTATTTCAGTTAATTCAAATTTTCAACAACAGAGAGATCATACAATTTTAAAAAAAAATGTTTTTATTGGAAACTAGAGCAAAGGCTGTGCTGTTCTAATAATCAGCAATTACATAAAATCGTATCAAAAACAGTTTCTTTTCCAATCTTCGATGCGTTCCACGGCCAACTATTTTGTCTTGTTAAGCTGCGTCCACCTGCCACATTTTCTGGCTCATTAGCAGCTTGTTACTTTGACTTGCTACTTGGCTTGCAGTAAGGATAACACTGTGGCCTCATGGGAGAACAGGTGACCAGTCGGGCTCTGCAAAGTAGATGTTGTTGCTTATGGATGAATACCAAATAGCACATATGCTGGAGCATCTTAATGAACCACAACAGAGCTATTCAATATCTCAAGTATCTTTAAAAAGATAAATATAAATTTATGCATCAAAGTTCTTATGTTCACAAGTAAGCCTTACCTGCATACATATTTAATATCTATCATTACTATTCCTATCTTTTTCCAGGCTGGCTAACCTCTTAGTCTGTGTCAGGCTCAGTCATGAGTTTCAACAACCTCTCAAAGAAGACATTAGAAACAACCAATTACCAAAGAAGTAGATAGCAGCTATTTTCATCAAGGCTGAAAAGAAAAGAGGATGCAGCACAGTCAATTAACATGCATTCTGTGATGTAATGACAGCATCATCCCACTGAACCCACACACTCATCCATTCAGTCGAGACTTACCGCTCTCTATTGATCAGACTGGTGAAGAATGTTGTGCGTTACAGGGCTCCAAGCTCACTATTATTCATCGTCACTGAAAGGATGCGATACAGCAAAAAAAAAAAAAAAGAAAAGAAAAAGAAAAAGAAAAAAGAAAAAGTAAAACACGGTGGGAAAAATAATGTAAATAGGTGTGTGTAGGAGGTGATGCTTGGGTTTAGCTGTCTCTATGCTGGTGTATTGATGGGGGTGATGAGTATTACAAGACTAGGGGAGTGGTACCCACCCCAAATGTCTTATCAAGGTTGGCACACCTGCTTAGTGTGCTGTCTAATATCGCCTCATTTTGGCATATACACTATATTGCCAAAAATACTCATCCATCCGCATCATTGAATTCAGGTGTTCGAATCACTTCCATGGCCACAGGTGTATAAATCAAGCACCTAGGCATGCAGACTGCTTCTACAAACATTTGTGAAAGAATGGGTTCCTCTCAGGAGCTCAGTGAATTCCAGTGTGGTATTGTGATAGGATGATACCTGTGCAACAAGTTCAGTCCTGAAATTTCCTTGCTACTAAATATTCCATAGTTAGTGGGATTATAACAAAATGGAAGCAATTGGGGACAACAGCGCTGCCACTGGACAGTGGCAGACGTATTCTCTGGAGTGACGAATCACGCTTCTCTGTCTGGCAATCTGATGAACGAGTCTGGGTTGGGCTGTTGCCAGGAGAACGGTACTTCTCTGACTGCATTGTGCCAAGTGTAAAGTTTGTTGGAGGGAGGATTATGGTGTGGGGTTGAAAAGAACTCTTATTGCTTCAGCATACCAAGACATTCTGAACCATTTCATGCTCCCAACTTTGTGGGAACAGTTTGGGAATGGCCCCTTCCTGTTCCAACATGAATGTGCACCAGTGTACAAAACAAGGTCCATAAAGACATGGATGAGAGAGTTTGGTGTGGAAGAACTTGACTGGCCTGAGAACAGCTTTGGGATGAATTAGAGTGGAGAGTGTGAGCCAGGCCTTCTCGTCCAACATCAGTGTCTGACCTCACTTCTGGAAGAATGGTCAAAAATTCTCCTAAACCTTGTAGAATGCCTTCCCAGCAGAGTTGAAGCTCTTATTGCTGCAATGGGAGGACTGACATCATATGGAGCAATAATGGGATGTCACTCATTTTCATATGCGTGTGAAGGCAGACGAGCTGATACTTTAGGCAATATAGTGTAGCTAGATAAGGAGTTAATTGAGCTAACCACATGGTTTATGTGATACCACATGTTAATGTTCTAGTAACATCACAATATTGCTTAGATTATCATTGCACCTGACCAGTCATTATAGCCACCTTATAAAGTTGGTTAAGTTCATCCTTCTTCTTACAGCTGCTCCCTTTAGGGGTCATGACAATGGATCATCTACCTCTATCTCACCCCGCCCCTAGCATCCTCTTGTGTTAGACTAACCAACCCCAAGTCTTCCTTCACTACATCCATGAACCTTCTGCGTGGTCCTCTAATGCCTCATAAATTAACACATTGTTAATTCTCCCAACATATTTAGCTGAATATACACTTGCAAAACCATGCAGGCAAACATTCAGTCTGAGAAAATATTGTGGAGGCACATGAAAATTTAATTAATTTTAGCAGAAGGGACATAATTAAAAACAAACTGGTTGCATTTACAGTCTTTAAATTAAGTTGGGTGATCGCTGAGATGGAGCTCAGGTGTGCTCAGTGATTATTAACAAGCAACAGCTGAGCTCCCTGATCAAGGCCAGAGCTGCAATAAATTCTCATGCTCCCCTGTTCTTTAAAGCTGAGGGTAACTGGAATCCAATCAGCAGAGAGTGTGTCTACCTTCCAAATTAGTACTTTCAAGGGAGGGATTTCATAATTAAATGGCGGGAAATGATACACAAGCATGTAAAAATCACATCGGTCTGTCAATAGGACACACCAGACTTATTTGGAAAGGTCTCAACTTCAGGATTCTATGGCCAGAAATATTCATCCTCCTAGTAATAAAACATTGATTGTGAAACAGTGGGTTTAAATACCAACAGTCAACATTGAAAGAAAGCACCAAACAAAGCTGAATAGAAATTATATAAAACTGGCTGAACATGATTCAGCCGAAATCAATAGAAGCTCAGGGTCAGTCCTTTGTTGGTGTCATTCTGAATGAAAATAACTGCGTGCATATGCCGTGGTATTCAGACATCAGGCTCCCAACAGATTTGACTGGAAGACTGAATTATATCACCAGGTCCAACTAAGCAGGTGTTCAGTGCTATGTGGACAGGAAATGACCTTAGACAGAAGGTACTAAAGTACTGTTGCACTGAAGGTCTTTTGATGCATCCTGCACCATCGCTGACTTCAGTTACAAAATCAGTGCATGGGAACAAAGTGCATGCGCTGTAATGCAGCTTAAATGACATACAAATGCTCAGAAAAAATTAAAGGAACACTTTGAAAACACATCAGATCTCAATGGGAAAAAATCATGCTGATTCAAATTCAAAGACACACTAAATCCAATTCAATAATCTAAGTGAAAAAATGATGCAGCAGGCTAGTTCATTTTACTGAAATTTCATTGCAGCAACTCAAAATGGTACTCAGTATTTTGTATGGCCCCCACATGCTTGACAATGTTGGGGCATACTCCTAATGAGAAAAGGGGTGGTGTCCTGGGGGACCTCCTCCCAGATCTGGAACATTGCATCATTGAGCTCCTGCACAGTCTGAGGTGCAACCTGGTGGCATAGGATGGACTGAAATGCAATGCTTCAGAGATGTTCTATTGGATTTAGGTCATGCGAGCATAGGGGCCAGTCAATGGTATCAATTCCTTCAACCTCCAGGAACTGCATGCATGCTCTTGCCAGATGAAGCCAGGCATTGTTGTGCAACAAGAGGAGGAACCAAGGACACACTGCACAAGCATGGGGTCTGGCAATGAGTCCTGGGATTTCATCCTGCTACCTAATGGCAGTCAGTTGCTTCGCTTGTAGAGGTCTGTGCATCCCTTGATGGATATGTCTCCCCAGACCATCACTGACCCACCACTAAACCAGTCATGCTGAACAAAGTTACAGGCAGCATAATGTTATCCACAGCATCTCCATGCTTTTTCATGTTTGTCACATGTACTCAGGGTGAACCTGCCTTCATCTGTGAAAAGCACGGACCTTCTATGCCCCTGTCCAGCTCTCCCAGAGTAACTGCCTATCTCCTGGAATCTCCTCCATGCTCTCGAGACTGGGCTGTGAGACACAGTAAACCTTCTGGCAATGGCACATATTGATGTGCCATCCTGGAGTTGGTGGGCTACCTGCTCAACCTCAGGGTCCAGCCATCGCCTCATGCTACCTGTTGTGATACTGACCCTAGCCAAATGCAAAACCAGTGAACAAACAGAAAAAATTAAGAAAAAACACTCCTGTTTTGGGGGTTGTCTCATTGTTGCCCCTGTTGTGTGCCTATTGTTAATTTCATTAACACCAAAGCAGCTCAAACTGATTAACAGTCTCCTCAGCTACGTCACTGACCAGATCAATATCCCAGAACTTGAACTGACTTGATGCTATACTCTGATTAAAAAGTGTTTCTTTCATTTTTTTTTTTTTTTTTGTTTTTGAACAGTTTAGTTTCTGCGCATCACGCTGAGTTTCACATTTCATGACAGCAGAGTACATGTATGCATTGAGTACTTGTGGCAGAGGATGAGCTTAAATAATGAATGAGTAGACTAAGCAGTCTGAGCAATTTCAATTGCATGCTTCAGTCTTCACTGAAAGCTTTTAAGGGATTTTGTGGTGAGTGTTTTGTCAACTAAGGACTGAACCTTTTTTTTTTAAAGTAAATAATAAGTAATTAATAAAGTAAGTAATAAGTAATAAAGTCTTTAAATTTTAAAAAAGGGGAACTTTGAACATCTGTAATTCCTTTAGACCTGACGTTTCCGAGCGCTGCACTACTTCAGAGCAGGTTGTTTTTGAAAATGGGTGTTCACATTTGAGGGGCTACTCATCAAATATGAAGGATGAGTAACTCTGCTTATCATGCAGGTATTTTTTGTATAGACACAGTTTTACAATCTCATGGCATTTTTATAAACTCATATTTAACACCAAAATCATGTAACTCCAATGTTGAGTACCCAAACGCTATGGCACTTGTGCAACAGTTCAGGAAAAAGTTGACAAACCATTAGAAAGATGCTCAAAGGACACATGACATTAGCATGGTTGTTGACATGGACAGAATAAACTGGCCTGTTTACCTCTGGGCACTGAAATGAATTAATTTGTTCTCCAGTCAGAAGTTGATTTGAATGCAAGCGACAAAGCATTTAAAGGTCCTGCATATCTTAATAATAATTCAATGATATGCTCTTGACTGTGTTACCTTATAGACAATGGGGCAGGTTAATTAGTCTACACTGTTGTTTATAGAAGATAGTTTGCATTCAACATATTCCCTACTACTTCCCTTAACTTTACACCATTTAACTCTTGACTCTGTAATAATTATCCTCATATACTCGTTTGTAACCTACAGTATATCAGAGTGCAAAACACTTTAACTTAGCTGCTAAAAATACATTAAATAATTATCATCAAATCCTGAGATACCTTCAGTCATTGTGGGTCACACATTAGCTACATTATCTCCTGTTTTTTTGAGATTTTTCTGTGACTTTTGCTGATAATCTACAGGCTATGTTAAACAGCTCTGCAAAGATTTCAGCTTTTAGTAATTAGGAGACATAAATTTGCACAGCTGACCAATAGCAAGCCACCTTGACAGTACTGACCTTTGAAAACATTTTGAAAGGAGCAGTGTCCAAAATCACAGGAGATTATTAGAGCTTATGAGCTGATTAGTACTTTTATTTAAATTCCACTGAGTATAAAGTGCTGGTTTATAGACAGTTTGAGAATGGCGTAAACATCTTTGGAATAAAATGGGAGAACTTGTTGTCTTCTTGATGAATGAACTAAACTAAAAGGTGAACAAGTTTGCCAACCAACCATTACCAGACGCTGTGTTTAAAAGGTAGATGGAGCTCCCACTGGACCATCATTCTGAACCCTTAAGTTTAGAATCCTGACCTCACAAGCTGGACGTGACCACACGTGGGTCAGAGGGTAGCACTGGGGAGTTGTCAGGTAATGCTACTGCTAGCTAGCTCGGTTAGCAACGTGCATTCATAATTCGGTGTTTTATTAAATAGGATGCTAAGTAAGAAACACTAGTAAAAAAAAAAAAGGCACACATCTATAACGAGCAGCAGCCACGCCCGTGTTAATGAGTAACGTGTCATTCTGAATGTGAAGTATAGTTCGTTCATTGTTGCGAAGAGGAGCAAAGGAGACTGCAGCAAAGTTTGGCATTTTAACACTGAGCCCATAGGGATTGACTTGCTTTCATAGCCAAGGTTGGCTCTTCTGTATTGGCTCCATTTTTATCCCTGGAAGTTGTGCTTGGATTAAACCATCGAATCAGAATGATCATGCTAAAAAATCTCTGTAGAGCTTAGGGCAGCTAGAGATTACTTGATAAACTGTGGTGGCTTTATTTCCCAGCTCTTGTCATCAGTGCCATCAGTGCCATTACTATTACTAAAGTTTCCCACTTCAGCAACTTCTGTTGAACTTGAAAACATTCAGAGAAGCTTGAGATTGATATTGAGAAGCCCTGGTGGTGCTTGAAGCATGTATTTTTATCCAGGAAACAACATGTGAGTTCCAAAAAAAGAGATATGGGCTCATTAAATGCACTTTGCTCCACTGAATCAATAACATTTATGCCAGGTTTAATTTGAAACTGGTCCAGGAAAAGAATCAGTGACACTTTTTATTTTATACCTAGTCAGTAATTCTGGCTTCTAAAATAATTGTCTTCTTATTAAAAAGAGGCATTTACATTTGGTCTCAGAGCTCTTAAACTGGAATTAGGTGTTAACGAACAGGCTGCTTGTTAGTGGTTTTCACAATGACACAGTGAACCTGTTGTTGTGTGCCAAGAGGGATGTCTCCAAGAAACACACAACATCCCTCAGTGTCCATTGGAAGTATTTATGCGTTGCCATAGAAACTACTTTCAGCCAAGATGGAAACATTTCTGAGAAAAGACACACAACATTAACAAGTCCTTACAGATGTTATTCATGTTTCAGGTTTAGAGACTCTTCTCCTTGGAGTTGACAGAGTCTGTTATCTGAATTAACACCTTATCACGTTGCATTTGTCTATTGATAGAATTTGACAAAATCTAACGTGCCAAACTTGATGAAGCATAATAATGGGGTGCATCCCAGATATTTTTTTATGATCAGTCACACCAGTAGCTTGTGAACAGGAAACTGCTTGCAGCCTCGAGCCATTAAAAAGGCCACCCAGGGGTGACAGGCTGTTGTTGATGTGCAGTGACATCCGAGGAGAAAAATCTGTCCAAAAGGGGAGTGTCAAAGGATTGTAAGTGTTCATTTAGTTTTATTATGAGCATTGTTTTTCAATTGCCCAGAAGACTGTGCATGCATTTATTATTTTTCCAAATAATGACTAGATTAGAATATTGGTTTTCTAGTTTTAACCCTAATTTCAGTTTCTTCTGTCTTAGCATCAGTCCTATGTTTAAGAAGAATGACACTATCAATCATTTTCAGACAAACAAAAACAACGTACACTGTGGATTGTGATAAAAACCTGTCCCTGACAGGGATTTTGCTTGATACCGGTGCTGCAGACATCCATCTCTAGTATGCAGAAGTATTATTGACTGTTCATTATTCCAATTGCAAGTTACCCTGGGAAACTGTGGTCTCGTTATCATTTCAGTAACTTGCTGGAGTTCATTTTTATCAAATATTTGTTGCAATTCAATTTTGTGCATCACGTGCAGCATAACTACACGGGAAAATCTTGTTTTTGCTGACCTTGATTGGTTTACCTTCTCACATTCTTGCTGTGATGTATTATATGAACTCCAGTCTGTGTTGGTACACTGTGATATAATGGATAGGTGTGGGCAGAGATGAGAACTTTCTGCAGAGATTACACAGTGGATGGATGATTGATTATTACAGCTGTAGTGCCACAAATCTGAAAAATGCTGTTCTGTTCTGTTTTTACCTTTTAAACAGCAGGTTATTTGAGTTTCCTCTGTCACTTTTTAGGTGTTCACTGTTCTTTTTGTTTAGCCGTCATCTCGAAAAGGCCAAGGACACTGAATTCAATTTAGATTTTGCAAGTTCGAAAATGAGAATGCTTTGAAATATTATTGTCTTCAATTGAGAAAGGGGAAGTAAATGATTTAATTCAACTTGTAGTGATGGGTACCCATGTCACGTTCATCACCAGCGTGTAACTCTTTGTGTCCTTGCACCAATCCCTCTTCTGATTTCCTCTTCATGCTCATGTCCAAAGGCCAACAATCTGACCTCCAGCTGAACATACTTTGTTTGTGCTTCCTCTTTGAGGGCTTTGAAGAGAGTTGTCGGGAGCACGCCCCTCATGCAATATTCATAAGGCAAGCTCCCCATTGATTCAGCTGCTGTTTAATCTCAGCAGTGGCACGATATTTTCCCACGTCAAAGTCACCGTCGCCAATCCCTCGGCTTCAGCTGTCACACAGAATTACCTGCTCCACCCTGAATCAACTGAGGTGACTTCAGGGATATGGTGGGAAGATTAGACACTTTTCTTAACAATAGCAAGTGAGACTATCACAACTGAAACAACTTGGGCAAAGTGTATTACAGTATTAATCCGTGAAGGACGTTGTTACTTCTTAACTGTGACTTTTTAAAAAAAATCAAAAATGAAATTTAAATCAAAATCTTGTTTAATCTGTATAAATTATGTATTAATTCCATTTCAGTTTTAAAAGTAACAAACACTGTCTTTTGTGTGTGTGTGTGTGGGAGGGGTAACTTACTTTTTTTTTACTTTTTTGGACGGTTTTGCTCTCAGGATTTGCTCTTATTGTAATGTAAAAGAAAGCATGCAAAGTATTGCGTCTCTGGGAAATGGTGCCAACTTGTGAACTTGTGTAATTGTTGTTAGACGCCACTTACACTGATCCCAATAACCCTTCATATTTATATCATATGCAAACACTCCTGTAAACTGTAGATATAAAACAGCTACAAATAATGTTTTATCCCATAATCGGCAGCTTCTTTTGCCTTTATGGCATTTTCAATGATTTTCAGGTAGCTGTACCTGTGCGGTCCACAACTGCGTGGGTTTTTGGGTGCATCAGGCAGTTTCTTCCAGATTAAAAGCAGAAAATATAGATGAGCTGAAAGCACCAAACAAACACTGTTGGTAACTAGTTGTACTCAAAAGCAGCAGAACCTGAGCTAAGGCTTCTGTCACACACATCTGGAGACCGAATCCGTGAAACTGGTCTCCAGAAACTTCCAGTTGCTAGGGAAAAATGTGTATTCCCCAACCAACTGAGTGGTTGCTGGCTGTCGCCTGCTGAAATCAGTTGCATATAGGGTGCTGTGCCGAAAATCTCCCTGTGATTGTTGTGGTTGCTAGCAGATTCCGCGGTCACCTGTAGTTTGCACGGAAGACGCAGATTTGTATGTAAACGCTGGCTGGAAGTCACTGTCTTCCATGCAAACTACAGACGATGGTGGCAATCTGCTAGCGACCAAAGCAATTGCATGGAGCTTTTCGGTGCAGCACATTCTTTGAGAAGAATTTCACTTTGCAACTGCCAGTAACCTCCAGCATGCATTCACCAACTGCTCGGGTAATACACATTTTCCCCTGGTGATGAGTTGTTGCCAGGGGATCACTGGCTGGTCTCTAGGCCTGAGTGACTGGGGTCTAGAAGGGTGTGAATGCTGGCTTTACTTCACAGAAACATGATTCCAAATGGATGATAAAGCCATTTTCAGACATGAACTCCAGGAAATGTTGAGAGAATCAGGTCAAGAGCACACAGCAGCCACCAATATGCAAATTTAAATGTGTATATTGGCCCATTTATTGCACATCACATGGACTTTGTACTAGGGACCTGGCAAGTTAAAGACAGGTTAATAGGTTAATATCTGTTCTGAATACATTGGACATTTAACATGTGCACTTCAGTCGGGTAATGGCTACAAAAGCTCATGTTTTTCAGCTCCTTTTTTTAGCCATTTGACACATTGAAATCTAAGTTCAAAACTAGAAAAATATGTTCATTTATGACTTTAAAACCTTGATAAAGCTAGCATTGCACAGGGTTTCCATAATGCACTATTTCTTTTCATTTACCTCATTTTACTTTGTTTATATACCACTTAGTTATTATTAATGTCTGGCTCTCTTCCACAGTGTGTCTTCTGTTGTGTCTCGCTTCTCTCATCCCCAAACATTCATGGCAGATGACTGCCCCCTCCCTGAGCCTGGTTCTGCCAGAGGTTTCTTCCTGTTAAAAGGGAGTTTTTCCTTCCCACTGGCGCCAAGTGCTTGCTCATAGGGGGTTGTTTTGACTGTTGGATTTTCTCTGTAACTACATGTATATGTATTGTCATTACCTTACAATATAACGCACCTTGAGGCGACTGTTTGTTGTGATGTGGCGCTATATAAATAAAAGTGAATCGAATAAAATGTTGCTTTTGTATACTGAATGATCATCGTCTGAGAAGTGTACCCTGACACATACACTGACAGCAGCTGTGTACTTGATAGAATGATGGTCCCATATTTATCCACAATGAATGCAGTCATACCAGCATTATCGACCACCTACAGTTTGACTAATTGGCAAAGGCTTGGATCTTTAAATATTTCATTTGAGACATTAGTTATAGGATCAAAATGAGCTTTTATTTGCTCGTAATGACCCCAAAGCTTAAGGACTGCCTCACCACGGAAGCTTTCTCTTGCAGCGAGGGAGCACTCACTCAGCTAATGACATTCACAAGTCCATCAGCAGCTTGGCGCAGTGGTCACCACAGACCACAGACATTATGACAAAAAAAAATGCACAGAAGAAAATGTATTGCTCATTTTCACCCGAAAATGATCAATACAAGTGAGTGAGGTGGGTTCTCTGTAATTTACAGCAAGTTCCAAACAAAACTCTGTATTATTCATGCTGCTAGACAGGAAGAAGTGCTGTGAGCTATTAAAATGTATGCTGGTGCATTCGAAATTTTAAGTAGTATATATGTCATATTTACTGGCACATTTATGAAGATTGGGTTATTATGATGATCTTAATATTATGAGATAAGATGTAGGATTATTATTTTCCCCCTAATGTTTAAGTTAGCTGTCTATCAAATGTGATGTCATTTGTGCTATTGCAATCTACACTGACCCCTCCATAGTTGAGTTTGTTTGATGTGTGTGATTGCTGTGGTTTGGACTCAGGCACGGTACACATGTAGTGTGATCGCTATCCACATCCAAGCATGGAACTCCAACTGCTCTGTTAAGAAATTAATAAAATATGTGAGAGGAGAGTTTGCCACTGTTTTCCCCAGTTAAGCCACACAATGCATAAAATCATGAATCTTATTGTCCTCTATAGGAGCACTTTTCATGAACATGTGCATGGATGAAAGGGAGTGCAACGGAGAGATGAACTGAGCTGTGACAAACTGATGGGTTCCCAGGGCTGGGGAAGGAGGGCAATTGTTTTTGGCCCAAGGAAAGTTTATTGTATTTTGGCTTCCACAATTTTAGTTTGATGGAGCTAAGGGTTTTTATTAGCCAATGCTAGCAAGCTAGTTTAGCAAGCTGCATCCACTCTGGGGTTGCGTTGCATACAGAAACCTGCAGCAGGTAGTTACACCACCTGTGTCTGCATCCACCTTCAGTGAAAACTTACACACTCCCAACTTTTAG
>JAVDPK010002048.1:68642-96942 GCA_034780415.1 Cichlasoma orientale
TTATTTTTGTAGTTTATTTTTCCTGTAAAGTCTTGCAATTTACTATGAGGTCTGTGAAGACTGGAGCCAGCTTCAAGTACACATTCGAAGAACTGTAGCTTTTAGAACTTCTACATTGGTTTCATTTTTCACACACTTGGATATAACCACAGACCCACAGAAGAACCACAGAATTAGCTGGGAGCTCTTCAGAGCTGAGGGGAAGTGGAGATTCAGTGTTCCTCATAATGATTTCATCCACAGCACAAGAGTAAATGTATTTACTTTCCATCACTGATAAAGATGTGTGCTCATCCCGCGGATCAAATAAGCAATCATATCCCCAAAGTTTACTGAGTTTTCAGTGACTCAGATAAACCACACATAAAGTACAACAGGAAATTTGAAAGTGTCCCCATAATCCTTTCATTTTCTGTTGACCTGAATAGATAAACACTGCGCGGCTAACAGGAGTAATATAAATGTAATTGTTGCTATTAGTGTCACAATGAGCATGTTGAAGGTTTCCATGGAAAGTGTATAATATTGTCAGGGTTGAAGGCGGAGGGCCACAGGTGATGTTTTTTTCTTTTTGTTTTTTCTCTCACGGTCGGTCATCGTTGGATGTTCCCGTCTGACGACTAACTCATCATCACATCTACTCTTCAGACACACTCTGATTTCTAAGTGCAAGACAAGTCCAAAACTCTGCATCTGTCATTCATATCCAAATATAGTTTACACAAGTACTCAGTAATAAAAAAAACATCCTATCAATGTTGCCTCTGGCATTTCAATGGAGATGAAAGAGCTGCATGGCAGAAATGTCAGTGATTACTAAATATTTCATCTATTCGACGTGACCACTGAATAGTCGGGTAAAATCTCTGAGGAGTAAAATGTACGACCAAATTAGCAGTTCAATTTCCATATCAAAAGTGACTGCAGCTTCATAGCTCACTTGGGTGAGGTTGCAAAACAGTGCAACGAGGGAAAAAACAAATCTCTGTGTTTTTTTTTTTTTTTGTGACTTATCTACCGTCTGATTATGTAGTGATGATATGAATTGAAACCCAGTTGTCATTACTTCAACTGCAACATATAACACTTAAAAAAAATTGTGAATGAAATTGTTCTTTTATTGCATTTTGCTTTCATTAGGAAGGTACATTTGTAGTGGAGAGAAAAACTTTCGGCTTTAGAGACTGGGTGGCACATTGGTGAAGTGGTTAACACTCTCGATTCACAGCAAGAAGGTTCTGGGTTCAAACCTACTTGTTGGATGATGCCTTTCTTACTCTGACTGCATGAGTTTCTTCCATACTCCAGCCTCCTTCCACAGTCCAATAACATGCAAGTTAGGTTAGATTAATTAGGATGCGAGAATGTGTGGTTTTCTATCCTTGAGAAACTAGTTACCTGTCTGTGGTTTAGTGGATAGGCCACTTTCTGAAACAGCAATCATTTTAGCATCTCTCTCTCTTTCAGGCTATCCTTCCCCTTTTCTGATTGGCTGCCCCTAACAAACAGAAGATTTGAACAACATGGAGGTTTGTGTGTTGGAGATGACCATATTAAGGGTATTTGTTCTCTCATTCGTGTAATAAAGAGCCTCAAGTAGTCTGAAACCTGAGCTTTTGGCTCATAGGGACTGACATTATTCTTTTAAATTTTCGCCATGTTTAATATACACCAGTCAAAAGTTTGGACACCCTCACCCATTCGTATGAATGGGTGAGTGTGTCCAAACTTTTGACTGGTACTGTATGTGCAGAAAGTTAAAAGCAGAAATGTAGATTGTTCTCAAAATTTTAAGTGATTTCAACTTTCTGCACATACACTTTTTACTTTGTAATAGTAATATAATCCTGAGACCTGAGCTCTTGTTTGGGATACATTTATAGTTTATCCTAGCTATTTGGGATTAGTTGGACTTGATGAAACTAAACTTTGAGCAGGAAGTGGATATGTCATTACATAATTGTTACATTCATAAAAGACCACCCGAGGTGGTAAAAGTACAGACATTCTTTACTTAAGTAGAAGTACAGATACTTTTATTAAAAAGCTCTGGTAAAAGTTGAAGTACTGATTCAACGTCTTACTCAAGTAAAAGTGAAAAAGTACAGGCTCTGAAATGTACTCAAAGTAAGAAAGTAAAAAGTAGATATTTGGAGGATGTTTCTGCCATCTATTTTTGTGCAATGCTAACTGAACTTTGCACTAAATTAATGTAATAATAAAACAATATTAGTACATGGGAATACAAGCTTTATTTCAATCTAAATTATAATTGTAATGAATGCACTCAGCTTGAACACTGTTATGTAATGTAGAACATGAGAAAAAGAAAAAGAGAATTTATCTTTAAAAAGGAGCTCTACTTCCTGTTACCTACATTGCAGAGAGTGACTCTGCCTCAACACATAAATAGCAAAATGAGTACAGTCAGGGTTAACGTGAGATTCAGTAGGTGGGGGAACCAGAAGATTGGTTGTAGTGGCTCAGTGTGGGGAAAAGAATCACAACTCACAGGCAGGCTGTGATCCTGCTGCTGCTGCTCTTTGTGGATTTACACAAGTCAGTTCAACAAGATGTGACCCAGTATTTCACAAGCTATCTTGACTGATATCCATCCCCTACACTGACAGTATACTCTTTATACTGCCTTTATACTAGACAGTATACAGTTGGCAAAAAAGGTTGAATTCAGTGAATTAATCTAAGCATCATCAGCTTAAATTACTAGTCTGTTCAAAAAATGTAAGGTGTAGAAAGTACAGATATTTGTGCAAAAATGTAGGGAGCAAAAGTAAAAAGTAGTCAGAAAAATGGGGAGCAGGTGGCGGAAGCTTAAGGAAAAGGGTGAAAAGCACAAAAGCAAGTGTACAATTTTTTTTCTGCACAAACAAAAGCACTGTACATAAATAACATAAAAAAGTGCATGAAAGTTAAATCATGCACATGATAGACAGTAATTGTACAGAGCAGTGTTTGTGTAACTTCTCAAACTATTTATATACTCACATACAATAATTGGCAATGCACGAATAAATTTCAGTAATTTATTCCATATGCAGGACATAAAAGCACAATGTATTCAGGATGCCGAAGATGAATATGGTAAATAGGGAAGATTTTTAAGGTCATGGGTACTGCAAGCACCTCAATTGAGAGGTCTTACTGTAAGGTAGAATGCATGCAGGTAAGATATGTTACAGAAACAAAAGTATTGCCCAGTGTTAAAGTTACAGTAATGTCAAACATTACTGTAGAAGCTCAAGGTCATTTGAAGGTCAAGGTAATGGGCACATAATACTGTAAGGTAGATTGGATTTGAGTATGGAGAATATGGTTTAGAAAAATAAAAAATGAAGGGCAGTGATAAAAATAGAAACATTAAAGCTTTTGTGGAAAAAAAGGGGGAAAAGTTATGGCCAATGTTAAAGTTTTTGTGGAATTTCAAAGTCAAAAAGGGGGGATGAATAAGCAAAAATGCATGACAGAGTTATGGCTGTTGGTCAGCATGTAGCCCTTGTGGCAGAGAACAGTTGTATAAAGTTTGAGTGGTCTAGTTTGAACAGTATAGAAATCATGGTCAACGTTAAAGTTTTTGTGGAACAGACACTGCCGACGCCACAGCTGTCAATATAGCTCGAATGTTTCTTCAACAGCCAAGCTAAAAAGAATGTCCTCACATGGGGAGATTGAGTTCATTTATAGTATAACACTGTACAGTTGCTGAACAAAATGTAAAAGGAGAAAAAAATATAAGGTGCAGAAAAGCCACATTTCATTGGCGGTGGAAGCACAGCTGCTAATCCGTGCTCGACTCTACACAGTACGTGTAGGTCGTGAGAACAGCTTGCACAAATATCCTGTGGGGTTGTTTTCTGTTGACGGATGGTCTTCTTATAAACTGTTTGCTCATTCATACATTCGGCAGACACAGAGCATCATTAGCATCCATTTGTTTTGTTTTTTTGTACCAATACTCAGTATTAGTTTCCACCAGTTTTCGCTCCTTAGTGGCTCTGTAGGAGTTATTACTTAATAAGATTGCTATGATCATTCGAATCAGTAAAGTTTGGGACCAATAAAACTAAAAAAACAAGTTGTAACAGACCACTGACTGCAGCTGCACAGTTGGGTAATAATTATTCATGAGTTATTCACAGTCCCTGTCAAAAGATTAGGATTAAAATATTGTAGCTTTAGATACATTGTTAAACTGAAGACTTTTTACCTATGAAATGATTTTAAGACATGTACAGTCTCTTCCAGCTGCAAGATCTGGCATGCTTCTATTAGAGCAAAAAAAGACATTGCATTTGACTTTCCAGGTAAACACACCTTACCATACGTGTGCGCAGAGTATCAGACCTGTCGCTGATTGCTGACATATCGTGGAAGCAGAGGGGCTGCTAAAGATGAAAGCTGCGTGGTCTGAGCACAGGCTGTCAGTGAGCAGAGCTGACCTTACATCAGGGAAACCTGCAGAGAACGTCAAGCAGCCTCAGCAGCGCTCTTTTCAAGAACTAGATAGTAGCCGGGAGGCCGGGGGAGTGTATTTTTGTTTATCTTTCATGTCAGGAACCACCCAGGGATACGACTGAGCCTGGTTGTTGTTAATTGCACTCACCACCTCGGTTAAGCTTTAATTACTTTACTGTGAGGCGCATTGTACTGGATTGTCACTTCATCTTTCAGCAAAGTGTTGGATCCAAAGAAATGCTAATGATCTCATATGGTTCGGAAAAAAAAAATAGGGTACTCTACGCAGCCTCATGAATAAATGCTAAATGATCTGGTTGTGACTCAGACTGGGGGCAATTCAGGTGCATTTTAAGAAACTGTAGCCATGGGAGCACCTTTAGCGTGCAGCATCAAGTCTAATATATTTTCACTTAAACCTCTTCTGCTACATTTATGCCTGGTGTCCGCACTATTCCTGTATTATAGAACCCTTAGATTGGAGAAGACATTGCTGACCCTGTGCTGGATTCCTTTAAGACTTTTTGCAATGAAGAGTAAGGCAACCAGCTGGACTGGGATGTTTGTTATGACCCTTTTCAAGAAGAAAACAAAGATGAGTCTTGAGTACCAGTGGTTATTTCAACCGGGATAGCAAATTCAAGGTGTTGTTGACTTGTTGTCTATGCTTGCAGCGGTTGTGGAGTTAAATTCTGCATTTCACTGTGCTGCATGCTCAGGAGGCATCGAGTGGTTATGTAATAATCATTTTCCGATGTATTTCTCAACATATTTCTAACTGGGGATACATGCTTCCATGGGGAATCAATGCCATATGTACACCTCTCTGTTGTGACTTGATGTGCACCTCAATATAGCTACACATCATGATAACGCAGCCTCTACTGTGATTGGCCTGTTCAGCACCGTTGAATCCTACTGTGCATTTCTGGCTGCTTTTTCACCACAGTTGTTGAATTTATCAGTGAGAGAATAACAATCATCAGTGTTTCTACTGTGGCAGGCACCGCACACCGGCACACGACAACACGGTAATTAAAACACAAGTCACCACACACAACAACAAATGCTGGAAATGATGTTGACCACTTACGCAGGTTACGCCACAGTCTCGACAAAGATTCACAGCCGAAGTCTAAATCAGTCTTAAGGAAATAAGTGCCACTGTAGCCTGACCTACCTATATTCCATACACTAACACACACCGCCATTTGTGGCAGCCTTTGTGTGTGTGTGAGTATTCCTCTTAACTACGTCTGTTCTCCAAAGACAGACCGTCTCAGATTCCATAATCCTGCTGTTTGCATGTATGAGCATGTCTCCCGCCAAGCACCAGAGAGAGTCTGATCTCTTTGATTGTCCACACGAGTCTCTTAGTGAAAAAGCAATTTAGTTTTTTGGTGTGCAGGAATATGAAAAATGAGAAATATTAAGTTTTGATTAAAAGAGAAGGAATTATGATTCAGGACAGTGAGTGGCAGTGAGCGCAACCAGATGACAAGATATTTGATTTTATGTGTTCCTAATGTTGTTTACTTCATTTAGAGGTTTTATTTTTCATTTCTTTTGAGCATCCAAACCTGAGAGTTAATATGTATGGGCAGCGCGGGTCTATTCGTTTAAAAAAATGTTTTGGTAGAGAAAAGTGAGATGCTGCTTGATCGCTAGCATTTCTGCTCTGGGAGCTTGAATGAGTTATTCTACACGCACATTACAACCCAAGGATGTCCTTTTTATGGTTGAAGGACGACATGAATCAAATACATTTATGATGCTGTTTTTTTTAATGATATGATCATAAGAATGTCAAAGCAGGAAAACTGGCAATCTGTGGACATGAATCTTGCCTGACTGGAGTTTTTATTTAATTAATTTTATTTAAAAAAAAATTTGTTTTAAATGTGTGATACTACATGTTAGTCTTGTTCACACGTGTTCTCCTAAACTCAGCATCCCCTGTGCAGAGGCCAGATGTACACTTTGTTCCCCACTCATCCTGTTTGGTGTGGAGAAGCTGGTCACTTTTGTTTTTTCTGCCTTGTTACTTTAAAATGTGCGTAATTGCAGATGTCACATTCGCACTTCTGCGTGCATTTGTTTGCTCGCTCTCTCTCCGTGTGGTCGCGAGTAGGTGGAAAATGTCACCGATGTGTAAGCGCTGCATACACAAACACACAGACACACACACACCAAACTATACATATGCTGGGATGTAACACCAACTGAATGGTATACAACAACAGTGACGCAAGAAAGGTCTGTAGTCATACCCGGTACTCGTGACTCTGCCCATTTTTGACCATACAGACATGGAGCCCTTAGTGCGAAAAAAAACAAAAAAACACAGCACAATGACGTAGTTTTGTGCTGCTGAACACACCTTTTAAGGCACCTTTCACCTGCCAATTTATCTTCTGGTTTTCTGCTCCTGGGCTGCTAACACACACAGCTCAGCGATGCACTTGCAGAAACAGAGAGGAGAGGATTAATAATATCTGGAGCCTGGTGTTGACCTCAAGCTAGGGATTCAGAACATGTGAAATGAAAAAGAAAGCCCCCACCCGGCTCGTGGGTGGAAGCAGCACTGCAAGAGCAGGAAATAGGAAAATATTCAGAACCAAAACAAAACTTTATTTTTAGATTTGTAATATTACATTCCCTTCAGACTATGTCTACAGTAAGCTAACAAAATCCAAAACTTTGCTCCCCCTTGTACCACTGAGCCTTCTGTTTACACTAAAGATGAATACTTAAAACAGCACAAATCTTTAGACAGCATGTCCTCAGAGGCTCGTACAGTGTTGCGTTCGTTTGCACGAAAAGCAATGGAAGCATCGCAGAAAACAGAAATGTTCAAGTGTGACATAATTTCTCTCCTCTATGTGGCTTATCAGGGTGGTGTTCAACCATACTGCTGCTTTTCATCCAGCTCAACCTAGAATCTTTTTGAATTTATTTTAAATCGGACAACTCGTTAAAATCCAATGTCAGCATTCATTAAGGATCTGCATTCATCTGCCTGTATTCCCGAGTGTTCGAGCTGCTAGTTTATTCTTTATATCCCTTAGCGTTTCCCATGCTATCACATTCATTTCTATCGTCATCCCTCTGGGCCAATCATTTTCCAGCCTGCCTTCTGTGAGCCAATCAGCCTTTATTTCCTGTGCTCTTCAGTCATTTTGCATTTCAAACTCTCATTCATGCAACCACCTCCTCCCCTTCTCCACCACATCCTGATCAGTTAGAGATCCTCGTCCAAGTTTCTACCTGCTTCATCTCTGCCACCACCAACGTCTAGACTCCAGGAGGTTCTGTCCTATTTGAACTATTATCTACATGCAATGCATTACGTTGCCGTAGTGTTGTGTTACGTTTCAAGTGGGCGCCCTCTCTCCTCATTTGCATGAAGCCACGGTCTAGGCTGCAAATTCGGCTTACTAACTTTAGTAACTATCGAGAAAATGTTGCAACTAGCTGATGTTAATCTGAAAAGCAGACCGATTCAGTAACTACACAGATCGTTTCTTATTTCACACGGTTTGCTGGGCTATTTGTTTCATATAAGGAAGATTTTGGAAACAAACTTCCATGTCGGCTTTGGCTTGAAATCATGCAGCAAACAACCCACGCGAGGTGTTTGTCCAATCAGGAATTTGCACAGTGGAGGGAGCGGGCCTGTCAATCATCCATCCTGCACTGTCTAGTGACGCACGCAGTGCTGGGAAGCGGGGCAGTCCCTCACGTGAAAACACCCCCACGGGCACACACTTCAAAGTATACCGAGTTTCAGAAGAGATCATTTCGAATCCTGTTCCAGATCTCTTTGCTTGACTCCAGCTTGTATCTGCCTAACTGCACATTTTAAGCTCACTAAAATTGTGGGCACACTTGGGGATATTTCACGGCTGAATATATTGCTGGGATTACTCGTCATCTTGGTAATACTTATGGGAAGAACAAAACAGAGGATATGGAAATAAAGCTTGAGACATTCTGCAATTGAAGGACTGCATAATGCCAACAAAAAAGTTATCCATTGACAGTTTGTTGAATAAATGACAGAAAAATAACACTGACAAGCAATTACGGAGTATCGGGGAGATTATGAGACACTGATGTTTTATTGTTGCTCGGTTGTCTCGCTGTGGATAGAAACCTTTACACAACCAACTAAAAACATTAGCGCGGTCCTCTTGGGATGTAGTCTTAGTCACCCTCTTTCACACTCTGTCACAACTTCTTGGCAGACTGACCATGATTGTCTCTTTGCTGTTGGGAAAAACGTGGACATCTTGATGTAACTCATCTTACTTCACACATTTACTTAACCTCGGTTAAACCTCCTGCTCCCCTCCCACATCTTTAGCTCTCTTTGTAATGGCACAGTCGCCCCGCTGCCTTGGCATGATGGCTGTTTAAACCTCCAGATGCCACGACAAGAAAGCGACAGCTGCTTGTGTGCGCGAACAAATGATGGAGACGTGCCTAAAGCGCCATTAATCAACTCTTGCGGCCATTTTGTGGGAGAAGCAGTGTTTTGGGGGGACACTTTATCAAGCGTGCTCTCTTTTTGTTCACATCTTCATTGAGTTTGCAGTTCATTCACATCATTTGAGCATTTATAATGTCGCTGACAAGTGCATTGTGTGAGCTGAAGCTAAATTTAGAGTGTTAATTAACCAAGAGCTCACTCCTGCTCTGGTTGTTCTTGCAGTTTGATTTGTTTGTGTCACCCGGAGCAGACGCCTCCCTCATGCTCTGCTGGTGATCATGTGCAGTTAAATATCTGGAAGTCTGTAATGTAATGTAGATTTATCCAAGAACTGCGCACAGATTATTCTTGTAATCGATGCCATAATTGCTATTTTTGCAAGAGTAAGTATTGCTGATTAAATTTAAGACTAATCTTCATTGTCTTCCCTTTTTTAAGAACTAAACGTTTTTTATTTTATTTATTAATTAATTTTTAATGGGGTATGCTGATTAATTGTTGCTTAGCAACTTTGTTGCCTAGCCATCCCACATTGTCAAGTATCCCTAACCAAACCAAAAATAGCAATGGCATACTGTTTGATATTTGTTGAACTCGTGTAAATTTTAGTGTCACTGAATAAAATAGTTGCACGGATTCATTCGAGGCAGCAGGACTACAGTCCCAGTCTCGGGCTCACACACAGCAGTGGACAGGTCAGCACTGTTGCCTCACAGCAAGATGTTTTCTGGATGGATGGATGGAACTTGAACTTTCCATTTAACTGATGTCTTGTCAAGGTAAATATTGAGGTGGTTGTAGTTAAATTCTCCACATACCAAAAGAGATGTAAGAGGTTGCAATAATCAGAAAAACTGCTCAGCATTAGCACAATATGTGTAAAAATCTTCATCATCTTGATTTTTGGACTTTCTTTTTTGATTCCATTAACATCTCGATTGTCATTATTGTTGCTATCTTCATACAGCAATACAGTAACTCTGCACAAATAATTCATACCAGCATACGAATGGAAACTGCTGGCTTTGTGATGCTGCAGGTCTGACAATGGAGAGATGCAGTTCATGTACACCATATGATGGGCAGTGCTTCTACTCTGTGGTTATTAAATTAATTATGGGACACCATTTCCTTTTGCTCTTTAATTATTTTTCAGTAATACTCTCACTGTTTCTCCACTTCTGCTCTTATGACTACAATAAGCTACAAGATGTGCTTTGTCACTACTTCAGCTCTCTTTCCTCCCAGGAGATACCAAATAGACAGAGCCATGTCTGTCTCCATCTCTGCGTGCATGTTCGTAGCATCTGTTCCATCACTGCTGGTTTACTGGTTGATGAATAAACAAACAGTTACCAGATTTGTCTTGGCTGTGCAATATAGACAACAAATCCAGTAAGCCGGGAGACATTTGCATCATCTGTCAACAATGTATTGTTGTGGAGATAGTTTACTAAACATCTTGTTCATATATTGTACCACAATGCACCGATTTCACCATAACCTAACAGCGCTCATGAAAGGAATCATCGCTCTTCAGCCTTTTTCATCTCTGATAAAATATTCTGACAGCATAGGAGGTGATTTGTGGCTTCTCACTGGAGCTAAACTTAGAGCTGTCATGAAGCCTCTGATAGCTCTGATTATGTACAATATCTTACAATGGTGTTTGGTTTCTGTATATTTTTAGTCAAGGCACGCGACCTGCAAAGCTTTTGTAAAGAGCTCTTTTTCCGTGACAGGCTTAAAGAAGCAGATCAGCAGGTTGCGCTTGTGATGGAAAATTCCTCAGTGAAAAACAGTCGTGCAGCTGTGACGTAGAAAGCAGCTGTGACGTAGAAAGCAACTTCGCCCGCGACGAGGAACACTGCACCTCAGCCAGACTGAGACACGTTCATTTCTCAACTTGTGATGAGTAACATGTAGATCACTCTATAAGAAGTTTTAACTCAAGTTCTTCCAAGTCTATTTGTTTTAAATGTCAGTGAGATTTAAAATAATCCCTTATATGTCTGCGTGGTGGAAAATCCATTTGTCTTTTGTCTTTACCAAGCTAATACATTCTGATCATTCAGGGCTTTGCATGCAAAAAGAAGGAATTTCATTTAAATTCTGCATTTAGTAGACAGCCAGTGAAGAGAAGCTAACATTGGAGAAATATGATCTTTCTTTCTAGTTAACCGCATATCTTAATTTGATCACATACTTTTGATACCATAAAGGCTAACACCTACTGATGCATGCTTGACAAGAACCTAACAGGAAACACATCAAGAATACAAGACATGGCTTTTGTTTTGGCCAAGAACCAAAAAGTTAGATAGTAAACACGTTCCCTCCTCACTCACACAGTTATACTACTTTTGTGGACATTACCCCTTACCCACTCTAACTTGCTTCTCACATAAACCACCTTATTATTACTGTAAACTACTGAAATCTACTGAAATTTAGTGATTTGTAACCCAAAATAGAGGACCCTGCAATTTGACTGTGTTAACAGGTTTGTGTCCAGACACAGGTAAAGCCATATGTATATACACTAACAGAGAAAAACCTACTGTATGTATATTGTGTATTGTTTATGTTTTATTTATGGACAAAGCTGACATAGGATTTACTCCCCTGATTCCTCAGGAGATTTAGGGGGTTTCACTGTTCTGGCAGTTTTGTCCTGTTAATAGATGTTCATTAAAATCCAACGGCTATGCCTTGATGTGTTTTTGCTTTTTGCACTCAATAAGCACAATTAAAATGTATTCAGTCATTCAATGCCATTGTCTCTGTGGACCTTTAAAGCATTTTGGCCAAAAATACTAATTAGTGTCAGGTTTCCACCGTAGATTAATTTACATTTCCCCCCACACACAGATAAGCTGTGGTCTCTCTAATGAGGCTTGTCTAGCTCTGGAGGAGGAGAAAGAAAAGGAAGTACAGGTGGCAGCTCTCTAATTATGTCCCAAGTGGATGACTACATTACCCAGGTACCCCAGGCCTCTGACAGGTGTGGGTGGATGGGAGATGCACCATCAGTGGGATGAATGACAATCTTAATGATTCATTTTCTCAGTTATTTCATTAGGGAAGGGAGTGGGCCATTGCTTCTCCACTGTTAATTACAACAGAAATGTTATCACTCTGTGCTTTTGTCCTCTCTGCAGAGTTCAAATAAAATCATTGGGAAGCAGCCATTTCTTTTCATCATTTACACTGCTATTGAGTTATCCAGTATCTGCGTGGGTAGGCTGTAAAATGGCTCTAATATCCCTTCAGGTCCATCAGACAGCTTACTGGCATTGTTAGCTGTTTTTTTTTAGTCTCACCTGTGAAGAAAGTGCTCACTGCATCACGTTGTGTGGGTTATTTGTGATTTGAATCAACAACTGGACCCACAACAGAGATGGAAACACTAACTAGAGCCTACACCTTTGAAGGATGTGGGAAGGAAACAACACAGTGAAAAGTAGGTGTTAAAAAAAAAACGCTAACACAAAGAAACAGTCAGAATCAGTGCTGAAGTTTACATGGTAGCTTCCTTGCTAGTTGAGGACTAACTTAAGAGCACAATTTGTCCACCCAAATGCTTAATGATGCAGAGGTGCAAATGGTTATGCATTGTGTGCTTGCTGGCCTGGAAGAAAAAATATGTGGAACAACTCTTGCTGTTTCTGATCCAGTTGCGGAGAAGACCATATTAAGTTAAACTGAGTGTCAAAATCAATGAAAACTGTCCCTTGCAACCGCTTTCTGTGCTCTTATTGTTTTGTGTCTGTCGTTTTCTTTTTGCACCTCTCCCTTTATGTGGTGAACGTTCCCTTTCCTCTTCAGGCCCACATTTCAACCAATCAGCATTCAACGTACACACAGCGTCATCAACATCGAGCTACGTGCTGCTCGATGTTGTTTTTTTGGAGGACTGCACACATGTGTGCATTGGTTGCATACCAACAATCCTACACTTTGAGCAGGCAAACATCAGACACAAATGCAGTACCATGAATCGTGCAATAAGCTTTAAAATCCAGAATCAGAATCCTGCACATCCTGTCCACTCTTCAGACACAGGCCTAAATGCTGCAGGTATCATTGCTACAGAGAAACTACAGCTATCAAACTACAGCGCCTATTACAAGAATCTGATACATTTGAAGATCTGTGGATACAGGAGCTTTCGCTTTCGCTTGTTTTTAATGGACTGCTGGGGGGGGGGGGGGATCTTATTATATTTTAATCTGCAAAGATTTTGATTGGCCTTACAGTAATGAGTACAGCTGTCGTCATTTCTAGAAAATGTTATCTTTCATGTCATATGTTGTCACTGTTGCTGTCAATGTTTTTGTTGAAAAAAATAGAGGCTACTTGTGTGAGTCTTGTAATACTCTGCATTAGAGCCCGATTGAGTTTGGATATATTTTTTAAGACCGATGCCAATACCGATATTTGGTGATTTTAAAATAAATTATATATTGGGTTTTTTTTGTTTGTTTTTTTATCTTTCAGGCACACAGAACAAATTTTAGCTATGTCTTGTTATTTATGAGTCCTTGCTAAAATAATATAACAATGCAGGATAAAAATAAACGTCACTTAATGTCACAACAAGCTGCAGATTGCTGCTCAGATCAGCCAGCTGTTGTGTTTGTGGCATTTCCAAATACATGTATTGCCAACAAGGAAGTTGCAAAGTTCCCTCTGGTTCACAAACTATGCAACATCAACATTTCAACATTCTCCCATCTCTTGTTTACTTTTTCATTTTTTTCAGCTCATAAATTAAATTTTTGCCAATACGATATATCGGCAGATAGGTAATGTCGGCTGATATGTCAGCCAGGCTGTACTCTGCATTGACATGTGAGATCCTATTTACATTTTACAGTGTGTCAACATCTATCTTAGTCACAAATGTGAGTAAAGCTGCAATGATGATCCTTACACCCTCATCATTGCCTCCTTATTTGGGTTTTCGCTCTCTAAGTAACCTCACGTTTCTTTTGATGCAAAAAGTTTAGACTAAAAGGTGAAAAGACTAACTGCAGGAAAAAAAAAAGACGTAAGAACTCAGGGTTCACTTCAGCGAGTTTGCATCACAGGTGAATTTGAGGCTGTGTTTAGTAGAAAGACTATTATTGGTCCGTCTGGACCAATGGCTGGCAAATTAAATTGCCCAGCATACTTTTCTTACAGCTTTATTACTGGTTTAGTGATTATGTTGACCAATGTTAGTAATGTTAGCATAACCAAGGGCCACAGAACCTACATTAATGGGAGATACACATGGTTAAAATAACAATTAATACCAACCCTCACAGCAAGATTTGTCCTAAATGCTGGAAGGCTGAAGAAAATTTGTGGACACATTCTTAATTTATATTTTTCTGACAACAGTGCACTGCAGAAGATGCGAGTGTGTGCTAACAAGCCACTCTCAAATGCCAGCCATTGTCATTGGAAGTCCTACCAACAAGTTTCTTTTGCCTTATTGTGGCATTTTCCTTCTTTTCACAATTTCAGTTCTAGTTTAAATGCCAAATTAGGTAATACTCCTTGAATAATGTCAACTTAGAGTTTATTTTTCCGGTATTGGACAGTAATCTTTCTATTTTTCCCTCATTCCCTCAACCCCGGACTCTCCCCTTTTTTGAGTAAACAGTTGTCGTCATTTTGAAACGGTCACTGGAGCAGGCCAAAGCTTTCTTGGCAGTGATTTGTGTGGAGGGAGTCAGGTCCCATCTGTTCCCTGTCCACAGGGGATGTTGGGCCAGCCAACCAGTCTCCACCACCACAGCCCTCCTCCCTCCCATCTCCACTCCTCCTTAACACCCAGAGAGAGGATAATGAGAACAGGGAGAGGGTGCACCGCACATCGCAGGGCAGCAATCGTGTCTGAGCTCCCACTTCGTCACGTCTCGTCCACTCACCCGTCATAGAGTCAGGGCCTCAGCTGGCCGCATGCGATTGGGGCTTAACAGGCATTCTTGAAATGCAGATGAGCTGCTTGACATATGTCCCGGTGACTGGCGCTGATGGCTTTGACTGTTCATTCTTGCTTATCAGTAACATAAGGTGTTTTCATGCATTCCAATCAACCTTGAATGGCCTTTCTAGATACCACCTGTGTAAGAACACATCTCTTAATCGGACAAATGGGACATTAAATACCCTGTCAGCTCTTTAGTACAAAACTCTGTAATGTCCCATTGAGTCCATATGAGATTAGAGCAGGCAATCGTCTAATATGCCTACTCAGTGCTCTAACCATAGTTGCACCTCCTACCACGTACTACATGCTTGGACCTGGTTCTCACTGCATTGTCCTGGAGACAGGAATGCAGTTTGGTTGAATTGAGCCTTTAATCAGCTCATTCTGCTGCAGCTCTGTCCTCAAACCATTTTTATGCTGTATCCATATCGCTTTCCAAAACATGGCTTTTTAGTCAAACACTTAGTCGAGTTCTTTAATTAGAAGTGGAATCTGGCAAAAGATGATGCACTCCCAAATTATTTTTTTATTTTCATCCACTTTTTCAGAGACATTTAATCAGAGCCACAGTATCATACTCCCTTCTACATAAATGTTAATTTTTTTTGTTCTCTGTAATACAGGATCAGTCGTTTCTCACCTGGGAGAAGCTTGGCCGAGCCTTTCTGTAAACACTGTGTGAACTGTGACTAAGAGAGCACCGTGATTTGTGTTAAGCCCCTCCCAAATGACGTCTTCCATCACCTCCCTGCACCTCCCAGTCCCGTGGAGCTCTGATAAATGTTAATTCTTTATTCAGAGTTGGACTGAGCATTAAGTCATTTATTTGAGCCTGTTAAAGCAAACATTTTGTGACAGCCCTCATTGTCTGGCACGGACGGAGCCCGCGGTGATCCAAGCACAGACCAGTGGCTTAAAATTTCACGACTTGACAGTGTGACCAGATGTTCCACTGACTGTCTCACATTTGTGGTGTAACAGATGAGCTCCGGCATCACACTCTGCTGGCCAGAGGATGCTGAGTCTCACTCAGGGACACACCCACATACTCACATGCAGAGGAAAACTCCTGATGAGCTCTGAATGTTTGAAAATGAAATTCCTTTCACTTCACCCTTCACACTTAATGAACCAGGATTTGCATGTGCGAATGAAAATGCCTTCCTCTCGTACGCCTTTTGAATTCTTACTGATATTTGATTCTCATTGCTTTCAATCGCTGCATGATCAGTGTCATGCACAAAAAAAAGGCAGATTGTTTACTGTCCTATAATCACAATAAACAAAAGGAACAATAGAGAGAAAACATGCTGCACCATTGCTCGAGGGCAGACTGAAATTATAGCGTATGCAAAATGAACATGAGCCTTTTGGGAACTTTCATTAGGATTTTGATTCAAACAGAAAAGAGACTTAGGTCAGCCTGGCACCATGAAAGCATGAAAGAAAGTTGAAAGCAGGATTTGAGCGTTAATTTCCACTTTAGAATCAGTGTAGCTCAAATACTCAGACTTCTCAAGATATGAAAGATAATCTCTTTTAACACCTCCTGTGAAATCAATTCATCCATTTGTCCTGACAAAGTCAACACCAACTGTCTAACTAACACTTCCTGGAACACTTTGTTTAATTCTCACCGAAGACTTTTTATTTATTTATTTTTAAAAGAGAGAAGCTGTCAAGGAAAAGGTGGACAATCTGTCACGGATTCAGCTTCATCTCAGCTGGGTTTCTGCTAATTAATTGTGCCTGCCAGTGGTATTATAGTACCTCCTCTCATTCTAGGTCTGTCCGGGAGTAGTCTTCATACCTTCCTGATGTTACACCAAAGTCGAACGAGACACAGAAATATTGCGCCTCTGCAGCCATCGTGGCAATATTTTTAGGCATTTATTTCTGGTTAACAAGCCCAAAAGTCTTTGTGTCTTGCTTTTAGGTTCACACATTTAGTGCTGGAACTCGTAGTTTAAATGAGATATGATTTGTTTGGAGTTCATTCATTAGAAAAAGAAAGCAAAGGCCTGCCCCTGCCATTTGCACACTCATGGCCACTTTATTAGGTAAACATAATATCACAGATAACATAACATCATAGCTGTGCAGCTGGCAAATCTGCAGCAGCTGTGTGATGCTATCGTGTCAATATGGACCGAAATCTCAGAGGAATGTTTCCAGCAGCTTGTTGAATCTGAACCATGAAGAATTAAGGGGTCCAACCCGGTCCTAAGGTGTAGTGTTTGTGCAGCTCAGTTAAGCACTGTGAATACATTTCACAAAACATCATCACTTTTATCTTTAAGTGATTGTTGTTTTTAACTGTGAGTCTCACAGTTTTCACTGTAACTCCATGTAAATTTCAGCATTAATAAAAATGTCTTTCTTCTATGAGAGAAGTTCATGTATCCAGGTTAGTGTGAAAAAGGTGTAAAAATATTTTTCTGCTGGTGCAAGTGTTGCTCAGGGTTAATTAATTCACAGTCATTCATTTTTCACCCCTACCTCCCGCTAGTTTTCACACACACACACATATACACATACACCTGCATATGCTTACACGCCTACTCCCCTACGCACACACACGCACAGTAAAGGATATAAACAAGCTCCGAGGTGAGAGGGATAGCGCACACAGACAGAAGAAATGGGGGAGTGAAGCTTTGAGTCATTCTCCACCTCCAGTCTCTCTGTGTCCTGCTGCTCCTTCTTACCTGATGGGGACGCCTGACTGTTTGATGTGTGTGACAGTGGTATTGGGAACACCACACCCTGTGGTTCTGATCTGGTCTAATCATGGAGCCACCGCCGCGCTCTCCCGCCAATCCACATCCTGTCACCTGCAGGGGTAAAAGGTCAGTGCAGGTAACATCACAGCTCACAAGGCAGGTAACTCACGATTTTTTGTACCTTCACAAACAAACAAACATGGCTGCAAGGACACTCCGCCCACTACGCTCTCAGTGCATGTTTCAAATCCACGCCTTCACACGGGGTTGGACACCATGTGCCTTTTGAGGAGCACCTCTGCTGTGCTTCTAAAGGCTTTGGAAGCACATTTACAGATGCAGAAAGTAATAGAGGTCATAAAGGGCAAAATAAGATGCCCTCTTAAGGCACTGTTTAAAAAGTTAACCAGTCAGGTAATCTCACAACAATACTACTACATCAAGTACTTTATTCATAAGCAGAAATTAGGTAGTATTTCTTTTTCCTGAGCTAAAAACTCACTCACTTACTCACTTGCCTTTCTCTCATATGCACTGCAATCACTTGTTATTTTACTCTATTGTCCTTTGGTATCACTATAAATATCCCTATAATCAGAGTTAATGGCACAATTGTTGCACTGATGAAGGAGGGACACTTCTTTTTTAAAATCCACTTTTTTGCTGTTATTGTTTAATAAATGAAATGTCATTTTCCGTCCTCCACCCTCGCTAACAAAAGAAATCTAAGCTCTCTGGCACCCATACTGCCGCGTTCCGGAGAATAATAGGAAAGCGTTTCGCTGCAACAATGATACCTCTGCCTCTTCATGTGTTCAAGTGAAAAGAGACTTTAAAAAAAAAAAAAAAAACTCGTCTCAGGAAATGAGAACGTGTTGAACGTTCATTCAGTCGAAGTGAATGAATTAAAGACAGCGCTTCTTCCGCAAGGGAGAAATGCTAGACAAGCCTTGATGTGAATCCTCGTTTACAGAAGTATTGAGGCCTACTTTTTTTTTAAAATAAAGGTAAAAAGGTGTTTTTTAATTATGCTCTAGTGTGATTCAATCCTCCTCTCAAGAGGATGAGCACATTCAGAGTGAGGATTATAAAATGTTCTGGAGACAGCTGGGTGACAGGACAGACGAGATGAGTCCAGGACGTCTGAAGGTATTGGAGCTGGAGCTCCTGGTGAAAACAAAATGTAGTTTTTAAATGATGGTTTCATTTTCGAAGGGAAAAAAAGCTTTCCAAGCCTGCCTGTCCCTCTGTGAAAAAGTAATTGCCCCCTAAGCCTAATAACTGGTTGTCCCACTTACTTGTGTGTCAGATTATTGTCCTGCTGCATAAGTATGCTTGGGTTTCATTCACTGAGCCTATTCCAGCTGGCGAGAGGCAGAGTACATCCTGCACAGGTTAGTTCCAGGATGCAAACTTCCCAATACAAGGTCCCAGCTGACCAGGAACCTTTTTGCTGTAAGGTAACAATGCTAACCACTGCAGTGCTGTGCAGCATAATAAATACGGTTAAATCTTCAAGGTTATTGTTTTAGACTCTGACTCATACTCGCATTCATACCTACAGCCAATTTAGAATGACCAGTTAACTTAACATGCATGTCTTTGGATTGCGGGAGGAAGATAGAACCCATGCAGGCAAAGGAAGAACATGCAAACTCCACAAAGAAAGTCCCAGGACCTTCTTACTCTGAGGTGACACTGCTAACCACTGCACCACTGATCCACCCCAGCCCCCCGTAACCCTGAATGGGATAAGCAAACAAGAAAACAGATGGACTTGAGACACTTTCTATACTGATCTATTAGCAAGCTGATAAAACTAAAATTGTTGAAGGGGCCTTCTACAGTTAATGACTTTTAGTGTCTGTCGGGCTCAAAAATCGCCTATCTGAGATTTCCCACAGTGATACCAGAAAGTTTCTCTTTGCTGGGTAGTGAAGCCAATGCAGACGTGTTTTAAACCTGGATTCTTTCAAATGGCCAACTGTGGGCAACTCCTCTAGCACTATAAGGAGAAGCGGCCCTCTGCTCCAGGGAGGTGAAACATAGTGTTTTAAATAGTACTATGTATACATACAATGGATGTGACAGGACTGTGTAACAACGTCCCAAAATAGAATAAAATCATTTGACATGCGTTACCTTCTAATTACCGTGGTGATCACCATGGCAGAACCAACAAAGATGACCAACAAAGTTTTTAAAAGTTGCTGCTCTGAATTGTGGGGCGTTTGTGCTCAATACACCTCATAAACTATTAATCTCTGGCTCTATTCCACAGCATGTCTTTGGTCCTGTCTCCCTCCCCTCAGCTCCAACCAGACGTGGCAGATGACTGCCCCACCCTGGGTCTGGTTCTGCTGGAGGTTTCTTCCTGTTAAAAGGGAGTTTTTCCTTCCCACTGTCGCTTGCTCATAGGGGGCCATTTTTGATTGTTCGGTTTTCTCTGTAATTATTGCATGGACTCTGCCTTACAATATAAAGCGCCTTGATGCGACTGTTTGCTATGATTTGGCGCTATATAAATAAAATAAAATTGAATAAACGTGCTGAATCTGTTTGCATCTTGATAACCAGCTTTACCGTCGCATATTTTTTCAAAAAGTATAAGAGTTACCCCATGGTCATCACAGTGGGCAGCGACACTCAAATGCTTCAGTGTCTGGCGGTGTAACCAAACACAGGGCTGGCATCACTCCGTGGGGGGGGGGGTCTGGGTGACATTTGACTACAGCTCCAGGAGGGCCAGATGTGCTGCTTTGATGGGAAGGAGACATGTCAGCTCAGAATACCAGCATGACAGAGATGGCACATACGAGGGGAAGACCAGTCCCAGCGTTGGGGATGCCAAAAGCCGGAGGGGAGTTTAAAATGAGAGCACGCCCTGAAAACTCTTCATACAATTTCAGGAGAGCTGGATTCATTTTTAATACACTGATCAATCTGCACTGGAGACTCTTCCACTGTAGGAGACAATATGAAAGGAGGAAATAAATAAAGGCGGCCTTATCGCTTGCTCGCTGCCAATTAAAGCAAGGTCTTATCAAAGCCCTTCAGCTTTATTAAAATGCCGTGCGCTGACAGGGCAATAACCTCTGATAAATTAATTGATTTTTGACAGACAGTTCATGGCAAGAGGAGGGCAGTGGAAATGATCAAAAAGACATTGATAAGCTTGACTGTTTGATGGCCATAAAACACATTATGCGCGTGTATTTTCACACATGTTGTGCTTATTATGTTATAAGTTCAAATAACAAGAAGACACTTTTATGATTAAATGGAGATGTATAATGCTCATTTCCAGGTGTATTTTATTTTATTTTTTTGGACTCTTAAAGTGATGCTATGCGCAATTCACAGCAAATACCCCCAATTATTTTTTTTTATCTAATGCGCCTGGTTATGTAGCTCCTCGGGCAAGCCTTTGACTAAAAACAGGCAATATTTGAACATACTTTTGGAGCCTTAAGGCCAGCCTCTACTGTGAGCTCTGCCTCGTCCTCTTGAAGCTCTAATTTATTATTCTTGATACTTAGAATGCCTGGGACAAGATTACATATATCCAAAGAGCCAGAGTTATTACTGTTTTCTACTTTCTAATTAGTTTTTATTTTCAGTTTAGTTTCATGTGATGAACCTGCTTAGTATGGCTTGGTAGGCCACGTGACTCGGGGGCGGAGCTAAGGAAGTCTAGCCAGCCGGTTGTCATCAGTGGTTAGTTAGTTAGTTAGTTAGTTTTAGCTTCAGAATAACTATTACAATAGAAACAAAGGTGGATTTGAACCACTGTGCCACTGTGCTGCCCCCATTACATTCCCTTTTGAATCAATGTCTCCTGTTAGTGTCTTCTAACCTTTGACCTGTGACCATTTGATGTGGCCATAATCAATATTTCCATAATAAATACACTATGAAAGAGGTGCTTGTAATGACAAACCTGCCGTGTATTATCATCTAAACTCCTGCTCCTTGTGGCCTTACGGTGAGTTTCAGATCATTGTTCAAATTAACTGTCTTGGCAGCTTTAACAGCATCGGTTTTTGCAGCATCATACAGCAGGTTTATTTTAAATGGAGGAGAAAGAAATGAGCACTGTTCCAAAAAAACGGGCGAGTAAAGAGTTACAGGTTTCAGGCTGATGTTGCTGTTTTACAGAGATTGTTGTTATCAAAGGGATACCCTCGAAACATTATGAAATACTTTCCAGAAATAACCACTTAGCAGCCAGGCTCAAACATCACCCACACACTCTCCCATGGGTGCAGCTATTCTGAGAGCGCTTTCTTCTTTTCTTTCTATCTTCTCATCTGCCTCAGCACAGTTCAGCAGATTTGTCATTCCCTGCTGCTGTCCACGTTGCTCCTTTCTCTAATGCTTTAAAGAAACTGTCCACATGAAGCGCTTTTAGTGCTCGGATAGATGCAGAGCTACATCTTGAGCAAAACTGTTAAAAATATACAAAAGCCCCCTTGATCCCGTCAGTGTTTCATTCACCTCTGCAGTGTGTCACTTTTTACACCTATGGAGGCTTGACTGAGTACTTCTCAGACTAGCCTTGACAGGTTAAGTAGGGCACGAGACGCTGCTCACTGCAGGTCCCCGCCTGCTGCTAACTCACATTACCAGATACATCTGTTCTAGGATTTTCTTTTAGAGGGCGATAAGTCATGCCGTTGTGCACACTCTTCTCTCTGTAAATTCTGATCTTGATCAATATGAAACGTCACGGAGGTCTTTGGGTTTGTCTGTGGGGTCTGCAAATGTGATTTGATCCAAACTGGGTTTTTTTTCCCCTCATCTAAATAGACTCTGGCATGTTTGTTTATTGTATGCCACATTTTGTAATTCATGATAATCCAACACATTATGAAATCCCACGCAGGGCTGTCGGCTGTGGTGTTTCCTTTGGGCTAACTAATCATTTTCTCATTTGATGCAAGTGCCTCTTGTCTTGTTCAGACATCTTTTGGATAAAAAAAAAACAACAACAAATATAATAGGCTGCACTTCCTTTATTAAAGTACCAAAGACATACAAACGGTTTCTTAAAGTCCTGCTTAAGTACATAGGATTTAGATATTTTCCTGATTTTTCTGCCACCGGAAGCAAAAACTTTTATTAGTCTTGTTTAGTGTTTGTAGTAAAAAGGCTCTATTCAAAAGTGTAAAGTGTTTGGTGATTGTATTTCTAAAACAGTGAACTTTGTCTAAAACAAAAACATATTTGTGTGGATTTGCACTTAATAATGTGTTTGCAATTAGGATAACTGATCCATGACAGGATTAAAAACTAGTTCGAAGGTCATTAGTGAAGTCCCTAACAAATTTCCAGTGGCTGATGGAGGAATTAGTTAACCATTAATGCTGAAACGCAACATCCAGATCCATGACTGTCTGAGGATGACTGTCTGAGGGGCGAAGAAATGCGCCATCCCATCAGCTTGCACAAACAGGACACAGTGGGTTTAGACTTTGCCGTCTGGAAAATCAAAGAGAGACAGGTGTTGGAGATGCGTGTGTGTCTGTGTGTCTGTGTGCAGTCGGAGAGCAGTTGTTCCTGTTGGACAAGACTTTATTTAAGGAAAGAGCAAATGCCAAAGTGGCCCAAAAGGTGCCTAATTAAGGCACTGGCTGGCTGCAAAGAGAGCATATTGGTCAAACCATTATATCATCACCTTTCACTTTATCCCCTCTTTGGTGCGGGAGCAGGACTATAATCATTACCGAAAGGTTATGGATGAGTCCTTGAGGAAATCCCCGACCATGTTCGCATCATCATCAATCACGTATCGACCGAGTTTGTCCAAAGACGGGAGGCTTCAACGTGTCAGTGAAAAATCTGCACTTTTGTGTCAAACTGGATGAAATCTATTAGAATATTATAGTTGCAACACTGAGCTTTTTTTAAATATATATTATTTAAAACAAACTAGTCAAAGTTTTACATTTTTATGTGTACTCACAAAAAAAAAAAAACAGGTATTTGTAAGAGGAATGTCTGAGGTTATACTGGCATACGTGTGTCCCCGTGTGTGTGCATTGTTTCAGCTAATAAGCACACACACACAGAACAAGCAGTTATTTACATATCGCATTAACACACATTTAAATTATTACATATCATTTACACATTACTAACTGTTTAAATTATTTACATATTATTTACAGTGAAGTGGCCATTGCCAGGAGTGATCACAGTGCTCTCAGTGGTTCCAGATCTCAGCACAAGAAGAATTTGCAGGCTTATTAGAATGAAAATAAACTCAATTAAGTGATATTAAACATGTTCTCGTCTAATGAGGAACCATGCCACTGAGCAGATTCGGCTCCTGCTTATTCATGATACCGTGGCTTCGAGCCAGCTCCTGTCTGACTCACTTAATTATTTTTGCAAACTATTTAGCACAAATCAAGTCACTCATTAATGTGGCTTTGATTGTTGCGAACTCCCGAGGATCAATCTGTTGAATGTAAATTACTTACTGAGTCGTAACAGCTGTGCGTTACCATCTGGTTTAAAGTCATTACCTTTTCAGTGTAAACTGCTGCTGGCATTTTATAAACTGATCAAAAAATACCCTCTGTGTTGCTCTTGTAGAACAATGAAGGTGGTCCAGGTGATGTTTACAGATCCGTCATCTGTGTGTGACTTGTTGCTTTTATGCTTTTATTTTTTTTTTCCAGTTACAAACAGCTGTGAAGGAAATCTGACTTATATTAGACACTGCAGATCTCAAAGGTTATAATATGCAATACAATATGCCAAAACAAATATCTAAATAAGGTAAAGACTAGTTTGGTATCAAACTGAGGTTGTTTAGTTTCTTTCACTATGTTTATTCTTCACTTGCAGTAGGCTTAACATTTCTGTGGACACACAGAGAAAGGCTCAGGTTGGTAGGTCATGAGTGGGTACTGACTGAAACAGGTAGCTGCAGGTATGACAAAGGGATTATTTTCCCACTGTGACTGTGACTCAGTCACTGTGTAAAAGAGAGTTTTCACATATCATGTACATGTTTGGTTAAAAGCAAACACAGCATATCAGCACAAACACCTACACCCCACACCATACCCATTAAAGCTAACAGCAACACTAAAGCTAAAGCTAACAGACGCTACCTGCTGAACTACATGCTGAACTTACACTGCTATGGTGAAAGTTTGGCAAAGTTTAGGCAAGAAAAAAATGTTTTTTTTGTGGGGGGGAAAAGATTATGTAATTATTGTGACACCTTGAGCTTTATTATAATGCGTTTTACAATATTAACTAGTGAGTTAGGGAACTCAGAAGCAGCGTTGACTGTGAAGAGCAATTTGAAAACAAAGAGCAACCCAGCCATTGAAAACATCTCTCTGTGGACTTTGTACATTTAGAGTAACATCATACTTCCTCCTTACAGGCTGTTGTCACTTCAGGGTAAACACACGATGTTAAAATTTTGATGACGCAATTTCATCTGCATGACCTTCACTTTTATGGCATTACCTCATCTTTATTTTAGTTTCACAGCTCCCTTTTTTAAAATGTAAATGTAACTTTTCCTGTATCCTTTTGCCCTCCCTTGTCCCTCTCACATTTAGCCCTGCTATGGCCGTCAGTTTCTACGCAAGTCCCTCCTCTAAAATAGAGCTCCAGAGCCCTGGAGAGCGAATGCTGAACTGACGGCATGTCATCGCTGTCCCATATCAATGACTCACTGAGGCCCGTGTGCCCCGGCCTGTCACCAGCCTGTCGCTCTCTCTTGTGGGTCGGGTGGCAGCGTGATGTCTAACCACCTCGCTGTTGTAACACCAGCTTAAAAAAAAAAAAATCCCCACCTCACCGTGGAAAGTTTGACAATAGGAAGCGCCTTGAAAATACCTGCATCTTTCCTGATTCATCCTTTCAACACAAAGCTTCATCTTTAGCTTAAAACACAGCACCAGATATGCAGGTAAACACAGTATGACTTCCAGGCCTGAGTGATTTCATCTGCTGGCTGACTAATTGCAAAAGTCCGAGAGGTGGATTTCCCTAAACTGCTGGAAGCAATGTTACATCTAACGAACTAATTATACCAGATTTGCATGCTGTCAGGAACAAAGGGAATAAGGCGGCAAATACATAAACCAAATTAAGAAAAGCCTTATGTGTTTTGGCAGACACTGCAGGGCATCCGGTCCACGATACAAAATATTTGAAATTGTAATTTGTGTGTTAATACAAGACACAAATGAGGGTGTGGGAGGTTTTGCAATGATGGAAATCTTCTGCATGGCTCGAAAACATGATGAGCAGAATTAAGTTCTATGCAGTGTCTAGGTAAACCTTAGATCAGAGTTTCATCTGTTTAAGTGCCATTTAAACAGTAGAATTAGTATTTTATTCATTTTTCATATTGATCTCAAACTCAGTGGATATAATCTGCTCCAATTACAGAGACATACAACAGCAGATATCGATTAGTGAGAGTTTACCTTCTTATTGAACCCCTGTAAGGAATTAATACTTAGAAAGGACAAGCATGTGACACCCTCAGCCTCCCACTGCAGGCGATCCTTATATTACCTGACATTCATTATAGAGGGGTCAGTTTAAGACCGACTCAGCAGTAAAGGTGAATCTCATTAATCTTCAGTAAGAACCTTCCCACCTTCTTAGTAAAAATGATCATGGACAGGATCGATCCTGAGTAGAAATGAACATGTTAAGAAAAAGTAGAAAAAGAATGCCACTGATGATAGCACAGTCTGGCTTTGGCTGTTGGGGTTACTGCAAGAGTTGCTGCTCAGTAACTTGTTTTCACTAGCTGAAATCCTACCAATATATCACAATCCAGGGTGAATAAAGTATTCTCTTTTCATACAATATCACACATGCACACTGGGGATAAAGCTTTTAAAGCATCTAACGCTCTTACCAGTCATTTATTGTACTCATATTCTGAGGCACTTAGCATAAATACGTGATATTATTAAAAATATATTTCCACACTTGCCTGTCAGGTCTGTATGATTTAGGGCTGGTGTATTTGGCCAACATAAAGCTTCTCTAGTTCCTGGATTTCCAGCTGATAGGAAGTTGTCATGACAGGATGTTGTCATATGTTGCTCTGATAATCAGAAACATGGCTAATATTGCATTTAATAGGTTTCAGCTGAATGTATGTTCCAAGGGATGTTAACTGTTACAATCAAGTATATAACTAGTTGTACTTCTTGCCCTGTTTGTCAAACTGCTCTTAACCTTGCCATTATTGCAAGCAGCCTGTCACAAAAAGACATAATTTCTTCCCATTTCTTTAGTTCTTTAGTTGAATTTGGTTATTATTTATTTATTTATTTGTTCATATGTTTGTTTATTGTGACTTCAGCTGTGTTTGTGTGCCTATTCTATCTGTAAAAGGTGCTACTGGAACTTTAATTTCCCTGACGGAATCTTCCTAAAGGGATCAATAAAGTTTTATCTAATCTAATCTAATCTAATCTAATCTAATCTAATCTAATCTAATCTAATCTAATCAAAAGGTTAGCCTTCAGTGATGTCGCCCCCTGTTGGTCATTAATAATGCAGGTTTAAGGCTGTGTTGGTTTCACCCGGAAGCTACACCCGCTTCTTTTAATTCAGACTACGATTCAGCATAAACTTTCAATCTTGGATTTAATGAATTGAAGAATTCTGTTCAATCTCAGACGGTCGTTCCTTTTTCAGTCCTGAAACTGGCACAGTGTCATTGAGCACAGTATTAAGTACACCCTAGGAATCTATTGCAATTCAATGCAACAGCTCTGCCGTAATTTTTTACGTTACAAAGTTCATAATGTTCAGTTTTTGTTGACGTTATTGGAAGTTTATTACTTGACGTCATAGCTGAAGGTGCTGTACTAGACTGCATTATATTGAGATGTGTTTCCAATTTGTTTTCTTCTTTATTATAAGCCTGATCATTGTAGGGATCATAAAAGTAATCTTTATGGCGGAGCAGTTGCATTGGATAGTATAAAAGACCATCTCAGCAGTGTCGGGAACGCTTAGTTATTCATTGCTATTCAAGATACACACTGCATCGCATCTCACTAAATTCACCGTGGATTATTCATCATCCCTTGGCATTATAAATGGCAATAGTTGCAGTTTTTTTTCTTCATGCCTTTTAAAAGATGAGAGCAGTGTGTCCTCAGCTATTCTCCTGGGTGGAGATGTTTTTATTGGTGACAAATTTAACACATATTAAAGTGATATTTCAAAACTCTTGAACATTTTGATTTTCTTAAAATGTAGCATTGTGATTAGTTAATGCACCAGTGGCTTTAATGCAGTTATATGAATAGCTGTCTAACTTACTCTATTAAAACCCGTTAGCAATCAGTGATTTAACCACAGGTGTAGAGTTCAGAGGAGATGGATGGGACAATCCCCAATAAAGCTATGAAAGAAGCGAAAGGGCATATTTAGAAAAATGGCTGTAATATTGCTCTGGGAGGCAACAGTGTCTCAGATGTCTTTGTTCTTCTTTTCTTTCCTTCTCAAAATATAATTGTGAATTCTGATTTCATAACACTATTGAATCCATAACACACACACACACACACACACACACACACACACACACACACACACACACACACACACACACACACACAC
>JAVDPK010002048.1:98751-114086 GCA_034780415.1 Cichlasoma orientale
ATGGTCAACAGTATCAAAAGCTGCACTGGGGTCCAACAGGACAAGCACAGAGATGAGTCCACTGTCAGAGGCTGTAAGAAGATAATTTGTAACCTTCACTAATGCTGTTTCTGTGCTGTGATCAATTCTGAAACCAGATGGGAATGTTCTAGCCAAAGGGCTCAATTTTGCCATATCCCCACAACAGCTGAACATAGTGAATCTCATCATGGCCACAGAAACAGCAATAAGAAATAACAAACTAACACAACCTGAAGCAGAGAAAATCAGGATGAAAGTTTCAGCTACTCTCTCCAGTGCAAGAATTTCTTTATCCAACCTCACCATTCAAGAAAAGAAGGTCATCACAGCCACGAATAAGGATCAAAACATCACCATACTACCAGCCAACAAGGGGAGGTGCACTGTTGTTCTGAATTTAACTGATTTCCACACCAAAATTACTACACTCCTCAGTGACAATAATAGTAATGAGGTCTTACGATGAGACCCCACAAACAACTACAAGAAGACAGTCATCTTTTGCCTACAACAACTTGAAAAGGAAAAAGCCATTGACCGCCCTACTAACTCCCGTCTTTACCCTGGAGAAGCTACTCCATGCATTTATGGACTTTCAAAGATCCACAAAGATGGAATCCCACTCAGAACCATCAACTGCATAATAAACTCAACATTTCCAAGCACCTCGCCACCATCATATTTCCGCTTGTAGGCAGAGATATGATTGAAAACTCCACAGACTTTACCAACAAGGTCCATAATCTTGCACTGAATCCAGATGAAACCATTGTGTCCTTTGATGCGGTTTCACTTTTCACTTGCATACCTACAACTGCAACGGCAGTGGAGACTGTCAGAAAAACGGGACGACACGAAGACGACTCCTTACAAAACAGAACCAGCTTTACCTGAGATCAGATTTGGGCACTTTAAGACCTCTGCCTTACCACAACATATTTGAAATACAACAAGGGTTTCTTTCTTTTCTTTTTTTAAAAACCTGTTGTGTCTGGCAGTTTTTACGAACGGAATCATGATCCGAATGCATTGTTGTACCAAACATATTTGCTTTTAAAAGAAGAGTTCTATAAGTTCTCTATAGGCTACTCTTGTTAAAGTTTGTCTTTCTTTTATTTATTCATTCATTTTGATCATTGTTCACACAATATGACTGCCAGGTCTGACAGGCAGGAAGGAAAGAGTAAGAAGAAGAAGAGAGAGGAGAAAAATAAAAAAATAAATAAATAAAAAAGAGAGGAGAGAAACCAAAAGAAATAAGGGGACAGAGCTAGATACACATATATATAAACATATTCGTATATGGTGTGTATATATAGTGTATATATATGTATATATATACACACACACACAAAATCTTGCTGTGTTATGTTGTAAGATATGTGTGTGTCTCTGTCATGAAAAGAACACAATAATGAGGGCAAGAAGCCGAAACAACGCCCCTGGGATCTAGAGGTAAACAGGGAAAGACCCAGGGGAACCGGGCCATCCACAGCCCACCAGGAGGTCAGGAGACCTGCGGCCCCACATCTCGATGATATCTGCACGCACATCCCATAGGAGGAAGGAGGGAGACCCTGAACGGAGCTTCCACAGCCAAAGGGCAAGGGCCCCAGAGAGTCAGAGGCAATGAGCGGCCCACCCCCCTGTAGGCCGGCCCCCTCAGCACAAGCCGAGAACCACCCAACACCCAGCAGAGCCCCCCCATGCCGAAGAGGCTCAAGCAACCCCCAGGCAACAACCCCCAAGGGAGTGGGCCAACAACCACGCCAAGACATCAAACCACGCACCCCGGGACCCACAGGCACCCCTATCTCAGGGGAGGCAGCAACAATCAGTTGGGAGCGGTAGGGGGAGGGGTAAATCCTACCCTCCGCAACCATGTCCCACAGGGGCCAAAGCTCAGTAAGCCTCAGATCCAGGCCCAACTGTACACATGCACACACACACGCCAAAACACACAGGCCACATAGTCATACACACAAACACACATATATACCAGTCATGCACTCACACAGACACATACACACACAAACCTTATGGACATGAAGTGTGGGCGAGCAGGTACCAGCACAGAGCTAGCGGCAACCCGGGGAAGTAGCCGACCCTGCCCCGAACCACTAGCCAGTCCCCACCACAGGTGGGGTGCAGGAAACCGGGGTGTGGGAAGACCCGCCCATCCCCTCCTCCCACTCAATGTGTTTGGGGTGATGTCATTAGTGTATGAGTTGGTGTATGTGAGTGTATGTAGTGGGGAGAATGTGTATGACTGTGTGAAAGAGTGATCTAAAAAACATAAAAAAGGGAGACCAGGCTATGTTTGGTTACCAACAAAGTATATAATCAAAAAAAGAATGCAAAGGTTTGCAAATAACTGCTTTCTACTATATAATTGCAGACTGAGACGAGAGCAACGCATCTCTCTGCTATAGGGGACTTGACTCAACTGGTTGCCAACTGGTTGTATTCTGGTTATAGTCCTATAAAAGCAAGGTTGCTGAGTGTCATTTTTGTTTCAAATGAAACACTGTCCTAATCCAAATTTAACAGGGACATACAGCCACACTCGGTCAGTGGTTTAATCCAATGAGTTTAAATACATACTTTACATCCTAAAATAATTCCCCTCCTTTCCCGAGTGTTAATTCGTCACTGCAGTTCCACTTCACTCTGTAACAAATAATTATAACAGCATTAGGACAATTTTAGCTTGACAATCAAACATGAATACAATGTCTGCTTCATCTGTTTTTATCCCCACACAATGAGTCCTGACTGTCATCTTTATTAAACAGTCACCACTGGCATTGTAATGATTTGAGTGCCCCCCCACAGAATTAACAATGTCCATGATTTTGTTTACTCCTCTCACAGTGCAATTCCCTGCAGCATGACCCATCGCTGACACAGAAATAATATTTATTAAAAGATTCCTGAACAAAATATTGAGGTGTCTCCTCTGTAGAGCGCTCAAACAGTAAAGCGGCGCTCAGTGAAAGTTGCATTTCACAAATTAACCCTTCTTCCGTGAGCTACTGCGAGTCTTCCAGCGTGTTGGCAAGTTTATAAATCGAAAAGACAGAGCTGTCATGAATCTTTCTGCTTAAAGCCAAAAGATTTGTAAATCTGGCACAGAGTGATTTCCTGCCTGCTGCCATCAACCTGTCAGCCATTTTGACACCTAAATTGTTAATATCCCTCAATTTTTCTCCTTCAGTGACTATTTTGGACTGGTTGCTCATGTCCGGATATTCAAACATTCCTTTTTTTTTTCTTCACCTTTCCACTGACTCACTGACACATGCTGCTTGCTGACAGACAGATCTTCACATGTGAGACATGAGGTATCCTGTGAATGAATATGGATGGAGTCGTCCATCTGTCCATCTGCCATTAGGCTTCACTGACACTGAGTGCTGACGGGGCTCGGAGAGCGGCTGAAAAGAATCTGAAAATGAACTCGATGTGAATGAGGCTCTGATGTTTACTCCAAGAAAAACCAAAGGGAAATGCAGTCGTAGTCAGCGAATAGTTGCAGTCGCATTTACAGTATTCACTAGAACCCGGTGCAATGTCACGATTAAGAACTGGTATAATTTTGAGCTGACAAGTAGAATAGTTCCTCTTATGAACAATCAAAAACAAATACTTTTAAAAAAGATATTAAAAACAGATGTCCTGAAGAAGAAACTCAGCGCAACAAAATTAAGAACAGCTGCAATTTCAGTGAGTTTAAATGCACAGACATGGTTCTAAAATAGTCCCTGAACTCTATGGGCCATCTTAATACAGGTCCCCTGGGCTGTGTTTTGTGGCATTGGCTCTGCATAGAAAATAACTGCCAAAGGAAATAGGAAATCTGATTGTGAGACTTCACAGAGATGAAAAAGCATACAGGAAGAATTGCGACCAACTAAAAATCAGTGGAAACTCTAATCAGGAGGTATAGAACAAGCATAGTAGCACCAATCAGAGTTGCAGTGGCTATTCTCCACCACGGGCCACTTGCACAATCGAGCTCATAAACAGAAGGGGCGAGTGCTTTAAACTTGACACATGGGTTATGATTCTGCTAGCTCTTTGCCACAAAACCCTGCAAGATTAACCCTGCGAGGGCTCAGCCATCATCAGTGATGACCATTAACCTCAACGCTATGCTGTCAGAAAATGTAATTTTGCTTTTTTTAGAAAATTGCTCCATCAATTCTTGACAATCAGAGGGCAAAAAAAAGAGAGACCATTCTAACTAACACACATCAAAAGCTAAAAAGTCCTCTTTGCTTTTCTCCAAGGCATAGATTTAGGGTTGGGGTCATCACGGGGTCATCACGGGTTTTGTGTACACAAAAAAGAGGCTTGCTGAACTCAGAGCACTTTTTTTGGTCAGATGGGACAATTAGATCCTGTGTTATGGCACTCCGTTAGACCAGGTGTGCTGATATACCAAAATAGTGGCTGAGAAAATGACTCAGAGATTCCAGAAGCTCGGCTGAAGAGGAAAATTCCAGCATGGTAATGAGGCACAGCAAAATCTCACAAGAGTTTCTAAAGACAGCAAAACGAAAACGGTGAGCTGGACAAAGATTTTGCTCGACCAAAATCCAGCAGAAACTTTTTGGGGGTATTTCAAAGCGAAGCAACACAACCCCCGCAGGAAAAAGCACCTCCTCCACAGGCATGAAAGCACCGTCAACAAACTGCACCAACCCTTTTGCACTGTGGACAACTCTACAGTAACTAGAGCCATCCAAAGCTTCGCTGTGTTCACATTTAAATACAATTACTTTGCTATTGTGTTTTAAAAGGACAACAAACATATTTTGACAGCATGGCATTCCCAAAAATAGTTCCTTTACCCGAGCTGAATCCATCCTGGCATTTCTTTTGCATATTTCCTGCAGACGACCTCCTAACTGCCACCTGCTGAGAAGCAAATAAAGCAACATCAAGGTTGTGTTCGTGGAATAAAAATAACATTGTTCTACCATGCCTGGTTACTGTAATATTTCAACACGCTGACCCCACGGGCATGTCACAAACACTCACAAAACACAATCAAATAACAGCAGAGGTTTTGCAGCAATGCGTGAGGAGCTGTAGCAGTGCAAAAAAGGGGGCTTTATACATTTAAAAAAGTCATTAACCACATTGAATTTAAAGGGGAAAATCTGTTTAATTAAAGTGTTATTTCATCATGTTGCACAGAAGTTCAGATAATGTTGTTGTTCAGGATAAAAGTGTGACATCTTGGAGCAACAGCGTGTTCTTGTAAAATTACAAGCTCCGCAGTGTGCCTCGATTTAGCTCTGAAACATGCTCCTCTCTTTTTCTCCTTTCTTCATATGTATATTTAATAGCAGCCAGATATATCTTGTCCCCCTGGGTGACTTTCAAACACTTCATAAAGTACATGTTACGGTAAATCAGATTAGTCCACATCCTCATAAATATATTTAAGAAATTCGGCGAAACAGTTGTTTTGATTGCTTTCATCTCAAATTTAGAGATAAATGAATCCTTTGGGGAAATGAAATTATCATTTGAATGTGTATCAGAGAGGAAATCAAAGCTCACTGCATTGCCTGTATAAGGAACTGCATGAATAAAAAATCATTTGTGTAGTTTAATATCACCATCTTGCTGATTAGTGCTGAGAAGTCAGAGGATATCAAATAAGTGCCCACGATGAACTAAGTAACAAAAAAGAATATCTGTACAAAGAAAATGAGAAAAGAGCCCATTCAGTGAAAAAAAAATGTATCAAGTAGTGTTACTTTTGACCACAGAGCTCTTCTTGAGAAATGTGCCAACGTACTTGTGCTGCTGCCATAAATATCAAGAGTGTGTGATAATAAATTTATACCTTGGGAATTGCTTCTATGTCTCCATACTATTCTTCATATTTCACATTCTCTCTGATGATGCTGACTGACGAAAGTGCTGCTGCTCGTTCACTGCGGTGTCTAATGTTTAGAAGTTTGAGCTGCATGAGTGTGTCTAGCAACGAAAGCGCAGAGGACAGGGCCGTGGGACTGAGACAGACGAGGAAAGCGGCACCTCTTAGGAAATAATTATCTCTGTCATCCCCCCGCAGCCTCCTGTGGGAGAGCTAGCTGTGATGGCTGCCAGTTTGCTGCCCGTCTGTCTCTAAACCAAAGGCTTTGTTTTTCCCTCTGTGAGAGGAGTTGTTGACAAAGCTTCTGACTATGTACAGCAACATTTTCTTCAACTCTGTCAAAGCCAGGATCACACGGGAAACAGGTTGCGATTGGTAGTACGGGACAACTTGCACACTGGAGAGACTGCACAAAATGATTTAATACAGCACTTATATTGAGTGTGTCTGATCTAATCAAAGAGTGTCAGTGGTAATGACTAAGAACTTGCTCAAGTAGTCAGCACTGAGTATCTAATAGTGATTTAGAGCTGCATGATGACTGTAGAAGCTTGATCGCGCATTGTATTTAAGATAGATGCAGCCACTGCGGCGTCAGTCACTGGTTTTGGACTATGCCTGAATGTTAGCATCTCGGGCCCGGCCTCGTTCTTTTTGGAGCCCGAAATTATGATATTTGAATGAGAGGTTGGAATTTTAAGTTATCAGCCAATGTTAGCAAGGTTGGGTAGCAAGTTACATGAATAGATTTGACAAATACTGTGCAAAAGTCTTCAGCCACACCACATTTTTTTAAACACTGCTCAAAAAAATTTAAAGGAACGCTTTGAAAACACATCAAATCTCAATGGGGAAAAAAATCATGCTGGATATCTGTACGGATAGAGAATGGGTAATGTCCATCCATCCATTTATTTCCACTTATCCGGGGCTGGGTTGCGGGGGCAGCAGTCTAAGCAGAGAAGCCCAGACCTCCCTCTCCCCAGCCACCTCCACCAGCTCATCCGGGTGGACCCCAAGGCGTTCCCAGGCCAGCCGAGAGATATAATCTCTCCAGTGTGTCTTTGGTCTGCCCCAGGGCCTCCTCCCAGTAGGACATATCCGGAACACCTCACCCAAGAGGTGCTCAGGAGTCATCCTAATCAGATGCCCGAACCACCTCAATTGGCTCCTTTCGATGTAGAAGAGCAGCAGCTCTGTTTTGAGAGCCGAATAGCTGCACTCCTCACCCTATCTCTAAGGGAGAGGCCAGCCACCCTTTAGAGGAAGCTCATTTCTGCCAATTGTATTCACAATCTCGTTCTTTCGGTCACTACCCAAAGCTCTGGGTCTGGCTAATATGTTAGGAACAAAAGGATGCCACATTGTTTGACAGAAATGAAAACTATCAGCCTACAGCCCATTTTGCTGAAATTTCATTGCAGCAACCCATAACGGTCCTCAGATCTGGACTAGGGCACCACTGAGCTCTTGGACAGTCTGATGTGCAATCTGGCAGCGTTGGATGGACCAAAACATGATGTGCCAGAGGTGTTCTATTGGATTTGGATCAGGCAAGTGTGGGGGCCAGTCAATGGTATCAATTCCTTTATTCTCCAGGAACTGCCTGCAAGCTTTCGCCACATGATGCCGGGCATTGTTGTGCACCAGGAGGAACCCAGGTCCAACTACACCAGCACAGGGTCTGACAGTGGGTCCAAGGATTTCATCTTGATACCTAACGGCGGTCAGGGTGCCGTTGCCTAGCCTGCAGAGGTCTGTGCTCTGGCAGTGCTCATCATGTTCCTCCTTGAGCAAAGGAGCGCATACCGGTCCTGCTGATGGGTTAAGGACCTTCTACGGTCCTGTGCAGCTCTCCTAGAGTAACTGCCTGTCTCCTGGAATCTCCTCCGTGCTCTTGAGACTGTGCTGGGAGACATGGCAAACCTGGCAATGTACCAGTAGTGACACTGACCCTAGGCAAATGCCAAACTTGTGAAAAAACAGTCAAAAAAGATGAGGATGGAAAAAATGTCAGTGGCCTCCACCTGTAAAATCATTGCTGTTTTTGGGGGTTGTCTCATTGTTGCCCCTCTATGTTGGTTCTCACACACCCAGGTCATGGTAGTCTTAGGAGCTTGAAAAAAGGCATTTGGACTTCTTTCAGTTTCTTTGAAGATGTTTCACCTCTCATCTAAGAGGCTTCCCCGGTTCTAAAACCAAAAGGTGGAGAGTCCCAGTTATTTAAATCCTAGTGTGGGCTGTTCCCTTTGGAGGTGGCTGTAAAATTTGATTTGCACCAGCTTATGCTTTTTTAATGCTTTAAAGTTGGTCATTTAAACATGGGAGTCTATAGAGGCCGTCTTGTTTTTGGAGCCAGTCCCCAGTGGCCATTAAAGCCACTGCAGTTTTAGCTTTTCTGCCTGGATACTTATTTTAAGGAATATCCTGAAGATCAGGATGCATACCCTACACTGATGTGGGATCTGATTAATTAATTAATCTGTGGAAGTCAGGAGGTGCCAAAGAATTCAACTAATAAGTCATGAGTCTTTTGATAGCTTTAATGGTTTTCCTTGTTCACAAAGAGAATGAAAATCACATAACAAATCAAATCTAGCATGTCCTTTAAAGGTAAACTCATGGACACTAATACAGTACTGCCTCAACAATAATAGCAATTAAACAAGAAAACAAATTGTAAACAGAAAGCCAAACATTTTATTTTTTCTAAGACAAATTGAGGCGCACTACGAGGCTATCTGATACTGTTACTGGTAGACTAATCAATATGCGATTCAGTACTACTGCATTAACTGCATTACATTATTATACAAGTGCAGTACGAATGCTAGTAGTCTTCCATCTCCTATAGTGATTCCCCCAAAAAACGAAAGCAAAGAGTGCAGAGCTGATGGACAATTTTTTGTAAAGCTCCTGCATTATATCCTCCAATTTCACAGTGAATACAAATGGTTAAAGAGGTACCGATATAGCAAAGCATCAGTGAGACTGGGGTTCCTTTGAGGACTTGAAACAAAAACGTTTTTGTTTTTTTTTTTTGCCCTGGCTTTAATGGAGGAACAGGGGAAGCTGGAGGAAGAAGGGGTGACAAGGTCTTTGTTGTGGTGCTTCATCTTGAGTTTGACAGGACATGCTCGTTTCACTGGCGCCTGTAAGTGAGATGATGACTGTGGTGACTTCATTCAGCAGCACATAGCAGGCTTTTTAGAGACCAACTGCATCTGAGATGGCAGCTTCTATTCAAAAAGCAAGTAATGAGAGAAGGAAAGGGGAGGAAACAAAAGATATCTTAGACAGTGACAGTGTGATAAAGGTACTCTTCAGGTAGATTCTTTTATCATCTATTTTTTTTTCCATTTCATGTTTTTGTACTTTATCTCAATGAATATTACACTCACAAGAGAAATGCAACAATACATTCTCCTTTACAGAAAAGAAGAACACCAAAAAACATTTAAACTCTTTGCAAATGAAGTGCTGACAATGTTTCTGAGCCTTGACCAATCAGACTGAAGCATGATGCGTCACACGGGCTTTGTATGTGTGACGTGCCTGATTGTAAGATTTAATATCACGTTTCACAAGAGAATCATTGCTGAGAAATTCTCTGTTTATGAGACAATAAGAAGAAATCCTTGGAGACCTGAATGATACTGTTGAGTAACTCTGAACTGCAACCTCACAAAAGACATTTACCTTAATGTTTGACTTAGTTTAAGGAGTAATACTTGTATTTTATAGATACAGTGCTAAAAAAAATAAATAAAGGAACGCTTTGAAGACACATCAGACCTCAAAGGGAGGAAAATCATGCTGGATATCGATACTGTAATGGACTGGGCCATGTGTCAGGAATAAAAGGATGCCACGTCGTTTGATAGAAATGAAAATTACGAGCCTACAGAGCGCTGAATGCTGCACCAATGTGTCTCTTTGCAATAGGGGGCTCGACTCAGCTGGTTGTACTCTGGTTATATTCCAGGTTGGCAGACACCTATGTCATTCTGCAGTTAAAGTGCTGCCCTGCAGCCACTATGCCACTATTTATGGAGGAATTTCTGAATCTATGAAGTTTCCTAGTTTAACTGTAGCATACAGTGGACGACTCATACTGTAATTAAAGAGAAATATTCCCTTTGTTTTCTTTTCCGCCACTATATTATGGAATGACTTCAACTGTTAATGAATTCCTTATTGCCACCGTGGGCTGCATAACCAAAGGCTTCCACAGGCCCTGGGTCACACTGACAACCTTGGAAGTACACCATCTTTCAGTCAAGTGAATCTGCTGATGAAGGCTACCATTTGTTGCTCAATGCCCCGGAAAAACCAATTAAGCTGGCCTTGACAATCAGCAAGGTACCTTTACTACTTTTAGTTAGTGCTGAACACTCAAGAGAATGTTAAGCTCAAGAGTATCAAAAATACACAATAGAAATAAATATTTAAAAAAAACATATTGTAATAAATAGGAAACTAGTTAGTATCCAGCCCACTCGTGTCTTTCTTTGCATTTCAAGACTGATATGTTAGTATGAAACTCCAAAAGTAAGTCAGTTCCCATAGACTGCATGTAAATGGATATGTTTACAGCACTTTGGTCTCTATAGGTAATGGCCACCTTCATAACACGATAACACATGTATGCTCCTTTTTATAACTCATCAATTTACACTGTGTTCAGGTCCAGAATTATGTCCTATTAGGGGAGTGGCTGCTTTGAATGACAGGTGGATGTTGACTCAGGTGGGTACTGGGCCTCACCTGCTAATTTCAGTCGCGGATTTGGGCCTCTGAGCCCCGTTTGTGCTGTTGGGTGTCTTTTGGAATATTTTTATTACAATTATCTGACAAATAACATGGCTTGCTATGCAGTTACCATACCAACAGTCCATCCAAGAAGTTTTATAATTTTATTTGAAGATTACTTGGCACTCATTTACATGTATCTGTGTCACTGATTCATGCAATGTACAAAAGCAGTACTCCGCCTTCCTGTCCAATTATGCGAACTTCTAGCTTAAAAAAATAAAAAAATAAAATCAGTCCAAATGCTAAGATCAAGGCCACAAAGCAGGTCTTCACAAATGAACGGATGAGGTCACTGTGGCTATGTCCAACTTTGATATACAGCGTAAGGAACACACTAATGTGCTGATGTTTTAAAGACATAAAGACAGAGCTTGACAAGGTGATGTGTATGTAATCCTGCTGAAGACACAGTCTGGCTTCATTAGCTGTGATACGCAAGTCGCCGCAGTGGCCATAACTCATCCTGATCTGCCTCAAAGGCAGCGCCGTTCATCCAAACACATGCCAACAGACTCATTAGAGAGTCAACAGGAAAAAACAGGTTAGCTAGTTAGAAGCGTGACATGGGAAGAGTTCATCTTTCTCTGAAAAACGAGGAAGAATTCAGGGACAAATTATCCAATGATAGAACTGGATGCCCTTGCCAGGACCAAAGGCAGAGCGGAGGAGACATCAGTGGCTTGTTTGAGTGAAAAACTTTAAAGAAACACTTCTCTTAAAAGGACGAGCAACCCAGCATGTATTCAATACGAAAGTGTTTCTTTCATAATGGTTGGAAAGCATTTTGAAATTCAGCTCAAAACAGCATAAAATAAGTAAAAATAGAAACACTTTGATCATCCTTAAGACGCACATTGTGCCAAACATTACTAAAAAGGCATGTATTAAAAAAAAACCAAAAAACACTTGAGCGTTGTTTATCTGATTGCAGCGTGGGAAGTTGGGTTCAAAACAGCTGCACAGAAATGCACTTTCATCTCTCCAGCTGCCTCATCAGAGTTGTGTTTCGCTACCTTAAAAATGCATCCAGACCAAAAAAAGAAATCAAAGGTCCCACATGCATGAAGAGCACAGATCAAAAGGAACTGGTAGAGAAATATTTTGGCGCTGAATCACTTTTAAATACAAACGGAAATACGGATCTGACAGGTGCCGGAGGTCAGTCACTGGTTCACTGTGGAGGGACATTGGTCAGGAGGTCCAGTTTTCCCAGGTGAACCGAACCCTTGAGCTTCTTTTTGTTTGTCTGTACTGTCATCTTCAGCTTCTGCTTTTTCAGGCGTCAAATTGAAATAACTAACGTGCTGAAATTTGAGTACTTCATTGCCCCAGCTGGTCCATCCTGGTTGAAGATTTCGGGCAAACAGCTCCAAGCACTTGGCTTCGGTTCCAACATATGGCTTCAGCACCTCTGTGAATGAGAAAAGGAATTATTGCACACTATATGCAAACTACTCATATTCTTATATTTCACCTGGAGACCTAATAAACTAAGTTTGATGCCTGTGATGTCATGCATTAAATGAATGTAAACAAGGTGTTTACCTATTTAAGGAGTAACAAAGTCTAGTAATCTAGCCTACCACCATATAGTGGTGGTAGCTACCATACATACTTAACTACATTACATGGTGCAGTGATGGAGCATATCACTGTTACCATCTTGCATCTCAACTGTATGTGGTCACACAATAGGCCACACCCAGCTGTAATGTCAGCAAAAATATATTAAAACACACTTGCACAGTAACTCCTGCAGCATCCAAACAGTAGAGTAGTGTTGTAGAGTAGTGCTGTTCATCTGTTTGCTCCCAAACAGAGCAGAACAAAGGTGAACTCTGACCTACAAATGCATGAAGCCAATAACAGCAAATGCATGTTTGAAAGCATCCATTGTTCAGGATTCGGTAGAAGTGAGTGGAACGTGGAGAACATGAAATGCAGTGACGATACCTCTGTGCCCTTCAACATAAAGTACTGCGCCAAAGTGTTGAGCCATCCCTCATTTCTTTATATTTTGCAAGGAAAATGGGAAATAGGTGCAGATTTATTTAAGCATATGCAAACATACATGGAAATACATTATATAAGGCAAAAACATAGTCGGCACAATTTGAACCAGCTTCAAAGGTATTGGTATAACTGCTTTTTTTCTTCAACTGGCCTGGACTCTCTTAGCCACGCTTTCTTGTAAGTTCTTTAAGCAGTCTTCAGGAATAGTTCTCCAAGCTTTTTGCAGGACATTCAAAGCTCTTCTTTGGATGTTGGCTGCCTTTTGTTCTGTTCTCTGTCACGATGATCCCACACCGCTTCAATAACGTTGAGGTCCGGGCTCTGGGGAGGCCAGTCCATGACTGATAACGTTCCACTGTGTGTTCTTCTATCCAGGTATGCTTTTACTACATTGGCAGCATTTGGGATCATCGTCATGCTGAAAAGTAAGGCCAATCAAACACTTTCCAGATGGTACTGCATGGTGGATCAAAATCTGACAGTACTTTTCTTTGTTCATCATTCCATCAATTTTGACAAGATTGCCAATTATATGCATACATATATGCCAACATATTTTCCAACTATATTCATATTTCGGTTCATATGTTTTTAGCCAGTATAATCAATTAATTGCTGTCAGTGCCATATATGTAGGCAGTTATCATCCATCGTAATCAGGAGCTGGATTATGTCAATGGCCTTTAGTGTTTGTATGAAAAAGAGCATGTAAAATCTCATACTGACTAATCTCCTTGCATTTGAAATGGTTGCTTCGAAGATGGGAACCAGGTCTGTAACCACTCGCATATCAAAGTGGCTTCGGTGCATCAAAACAGCAATAAAATGGAGTCAGTCTCCAAGTGAATGGGGTCAAGTTGGCAGTTACATGCAATCTGTTTGTGAAAATACGGTGATTAATTGCCATAAATTGTTGGCAATTTGTCTGCATTTATAAATTAGGCGACAGTTATTTGCAAACCTTCACCAACCTGTCTGAGAATGACTGCAGTCCGAGTCAAACCACGATTGTTTGAGCCAAGCCGCCTGTGCTGTGACCCAGAGCTCAACCTCCGGGTGACCAGTTGGTTGGCACAACTACTTGCAATCAGTCACTGAATGCAAAAAAATGCAATGCAATCAGCTGAGTGTGAAAGCAAAGCTGTCAATTTACAAATGACAGAATTGAACTTCCTCCGAAGGGTGGCTGGGCTCTCACTTAGGGTAAAGAGCTCAGTTATTCGGGAGGGGCTCAGAGTAGAGCCTCTACTATTCCACATCAATTGTAGCTGGGTGAGGTGGTTCGGGCATCTGATTAGGATGCCTCCTGGACACCTCCTAGGTGAGGTATTTTGGAAATCTCCTATTGGGAGGAGGCCCTGGAGCAGACCCAGGACACACTGGAGAATTACGTCTTCGTTTTGGAGACTGTTGTTGCTGTTTTAACTGTAAATACTCCAACCATTGTACAATGAGGAGTTCTTCTTAGTGAGCCTGCTGGCAGTTAGAGGAGGGTCCTTACTAGTGTCATCTATGGGACCGATAACAGGCATTCAGCTGGGTGACAACTTCTGAATCGAGTGCATTTAACTGGATATATCAACAGAAGTTAAATTTATTTTTTCTTGTTTTCCTAATGTTTTGTACTTAATTTGCATTGAAATATCACTCGGTTACATTAACGTTTGCATGTGCCATTCTGTGTGATTGAAAAAACAAAACTGCACTTTACTTGTTACCCTGTAATAGGCAGAGGACAGCGCTGGCAGCTTCCCAGCCCCGTCACACCATAGCACTGATTTTTCTGTTTGGAGACAGCCAGTGACCTTGGCTCTATAAGGAATGATATTCCAGGAGCGGCACACCTGACAGATACGTATCACTTCCTCTGCCCCTGTGCTACTCTGTCTGCTCTTGTGCACGCTCAAACTACCCTGACACTTGCCTCAGCCAACACTCAGGGAGTTAATGAGCTCAAAAGCCTGATCCCCAAACCGATCCAACCTGCCCAATGTGCTGTCCTATCCCCCCATTTTCTTCTTCCTATGCACGTCAGAGAGAGACAGAGTCACAGTGAGGAAAGGCCAAACATGCAGCTCTCCAACTAATTCAGCCCCTATCGGTGACTCAGCTTTCAAAGTTGAATACAGAATAAAAGGTCTAATTATCTTAGCTCTGAAATGGGACAGTGTATCAAACTTCTGCCAAGAATAACCCGAGGCAAAGGAAGGTGTTATTTAACTACTCCCTCGACACATTCACTGTTAGATATTCTCACCATGATGAACCAAGCAAAACCGAACTGATTATTCTTCATTAGTTCCCTTACACTATAATAACTACTGTCCTCGGTCTCTATTATGCTTTCTCAATACACTGTTCAACTACATAGTGTGCATCTACATTATTTATTAATAAAATATCTTCAACATAACTATCACATTGACTGCTATTACCGTAATAAAAGATGTTTAAGATATTAATTTCAATTAATGCATAGCTATTCGAATTGAATGCTGGCAGTTAGACTGGCAGTCAGACTGCCCCAGGGCAGCTGTGGCTACATTAGTAGCTTACCGCCACCAAGTATGATTGAGGTATGAATGAATAG
>JAVDPK010002048.1:138004-168713 GCA_034780415.1 Cichlasoma orientale
TTTTTTTGGGCCCCCCCCCCCCCCCCGCCCCTGCTCTGACTATATAAAACTCTGTTACTGGAAAGAGGAACTGAAACAAAAACAGCTGCAACAGATTGATATAGCAAAGCAAGTGCTAGTTACATAATTTTTCGGTAGCTGGCGATCAGTGCATCTTCACTTGTGTGAATTGAAAAGGTGATTGGTTGGGAAAGAGCAGCTCAGAGAGGCTAGGACTTTCAGTAGTAAAGATGTTGAGAAGTTTACTCTGTGTGGGCAAAGAGCTGAACAATTATAGAATAACATTTCTCAACATAAAACTAAAAAGAATTTCAGTATTTCATTATTTAATTTAAAAGAAAAAAGTAAACAGGATGACATTGAAAAACCAATAGGATTTGATCTTTGTCTCAGGGCTCAAAAACACATGCAAAAACTACTGGCAGTGAACGCAGTCCATTGTTTACATCTACGATAGCAAATTAAACCTTTAACATGCAAAGAAAAGAACATAAATCCAGAAATGCTGCTGGCTTCTTGTGGCCTGAGCTCATTTAAGAGTGAACTTGGAAATCTTGGATGCAGTTCAAAGTCCAGCATCTGTGAAGGCACCATTAATGTTTTGGAGCAACATGTGTAGCTTCCAGGCGATTGCTTTCTCAGAGAATTCTTGCTTATTTCAGAACGACAACCAAAAACCACATTGTGCACGTACTACAACCACATGCCTCTGAAGTCAGAGAGTCTGGGTGCTTAGATGGCCTCCCTGTGGTGCAGTCCTGCCACCCTTTGAAACTTTTGGCTCACCACAAAACAAAAATAATATAAAGGAGGCCTTAAACTGTTAGACAGTTGAAATCCTGTCTGAGATAAGAATGAGAAAACCTTTCATATGCTGCTAAAAGAAGAGATGTAACACAGTGATGCTGCATTCTCCTATTTTGAATTAAATCTCATATTTAAATAAGTTAGCCTTTTTTTTTAAATTATTTTACACAGCATCCCAACTTTTTGGGGGAAATTGATTTGTACACACACTCATATAAAAATTTGAAAAGGCACAAATTAAATTGTGTATTTGTGTTTTCTTCTCTACAGAAAAGAAGAAGATTATGTCCGCCCTGATCCTGTACCTCGAAGTCTCAATAGTGACATATCATACTTTGGAGTTGGAGGAAAACAGGCTGTTTTCCACTTTGGAAATGTAGTCAGAGTAAGTCTGTGTGGAAACTCGGTGCAGCATTACTCACAATATCTAAAATAACTTCCTATTGTGTTTCATTTCTGTGTCATTTTAAAACCCAAATTAAAAAAGGTAGTTGTTGTACCTTCTCTAATGTTACTTATGAGTAATAATATAGTAATGACTTACTGCTTACCGCTTAACTTTGTTTCATCGCAGACTGAAAAAAATGATGTGTGGTGTTTAGATGTACATTTCTCAGGATTTTTCATTTTACTGACTAAACAATTTGTTGATTAATAAAAGACGTAACCTGTCAATTAATGCAACCTGACACGGGCTAGTTGCTGTTGATTTACACCCCCGTTCACTTGATCTGGCTGGAAAAATAGAAGAAACCAGTTCTTGTAAGACGCCATCTCTCTCTCTCTCTAAGCGATCTGTCATATATTTGTTTGTATGTTTTATAAATTATTAGATGATAAGCAAACCAGTGGGATTACCAGATGTTCATGAGTTGGTTCTATCAGAAGAAGATTTTGAAAAAAAGGAAAAGAACCAAGAAGATATTTATAGCGCCACCATCCTAAACAGGAAGGTAAGTGTACCGTACAAAGAAAAAGCCGTGATTTTCATTTTTAATTCATTAAATTTATTGCTGTTGTTGTTGCTGTCTCTCTGTGTCAACAACACCTCTGTGTGACATTTAATCCTCCCACTGCAGCCTGGCGAGTATTCACATGTGAGTGAAGATGAGCGCTTCCTTCGTGCCATCATCGAAGAGGAGCCTGGGAAGGAAAGCTTCACGGCTGTGGTCATTACAGGACTCAAGCAAACCCATGTCTCCTTCCTGAAAGATGAATTTCCTGTGTGGACCAGACAGCTAGCGTGAGCTCATTGATCCACATCATTTCATATCATTCAAAGTCTTTGCATGTCCAGAGTTGTTGTAAAAAAAATGTTTAGAGTTTTACTTATTAAATTCCTTTTTATATTCTGATTTTTGTTTACGGAGCTCTTTTTATTTTATTTGGTTGCACTTTTTAATATTTTCTTTATAATTTATTTCGAGCTATTCTCGTGTTCTTGTGTTTAAAGTTTTGGCTGCTCCCACACAATAATTATTGGGATAAACTGTATCTTAACTGTATCAATATCTGTCCTAATTTCAGGCACATATATCACTATTACATTCATGGAGTCAATGGAAATGACATGAGACAGAGCTCTAAAAAGACAGACCGTCAATCTAAGATTGACATTCAGGTGAGGCTTCAGATACATTTAAAGATATTTAAACGTTTTTCTTTATATTTTGCTTCCAAGGAGCCAGACTTTCTTGAGCAAAAACACCCCCGTTTCTTTAGTTGAATCTATCAGAAATGTAAAAAAATTTGTTAAAATCTTCAGTATGTACGGAGGTCAGGAGAGAGAGGTTCAACAGCCATCTGTAAAACATGATGGAGTCTCTGTCATCTTTTGGAGCTGCATTTCAGCCGGTGGTGTCAAAACTGATGGAATTATGAACACAGAAAAGTGCAGTCAGATTTTGATCCACCATGTAGTACCATCTGGAAAGCATCTGATTGGCAACAGCTTCATTTTTCAGCATGACAAAATTTTTCCAAACACACTGCCAATGCAGTAAAAGCATACCTGATAGAAAAACACTATCAGTCATGGATTGGCCTCCCCAGAGCCGGATCTTTATTGGGAGAGTTCAGGCTGTGTTGAAGATCAAAGGTGGTCATACCAAATATTGGTTTTCAAGCTTGTTATAAAGAAATTAGGAGACTTTTTCACAGTACTTTATATTATTATAAATTTTGTATGTTTTGGCTAGTGTTACCATATGACTTCTTTTACAGATCACTCTGCGGGAGAAGCTTCCCAAATGTCCCCGTGTGTTGAACCTGAGGGAAATTGATGATGACATGCAGACTTTGTACATTAACTCTGCTGCAGACACCTTTGAGTTCAAGGCCTCCACGGGACCGGACGGCGGCACGGTGGAGGGAGTGCTGCGTTATCATCCGTTCCTCTATGACAGGGAGACTTACCCTAAAGCTCCAGATACTACAAAGGGTATTCAAACTCTTAACATATTGAATTTATTTATGACCTTTCACAGCTTGACATGTTATTGAAGATTTTGTTTTGACTTTTCTTTATCAGAATATGACACTGACGATTTTGAAAATGAATCTGGGCTCGTAAATCAGGAAGAAAGGAGGATCTTTGAGTGCTATTGGAATGGCCGGCTCATACCTGGCACCAAAGTGACTGAGTAAGATGTCATTTAATACAAAAGTTGACAAAGTCTAATTTTCAGAGTTTAATGTAATATCTAGGAGTCATCAGAGAAAATGTCATGTATCTGATGCTGGAGATAGCTAAGAAACATATCCATGGATTGTCTCAGTTAAAAAAATGAGGAAACAACCTATAATCTGTTAATTAGGCAGTATTAAAAATGGAGGTAGGTGGATATTTAAACATGCTGGCTGCCAGCTGGTTATTCCAATACTTTGTTCTAAGAAGTATCTCAACAACCTGCTAAAATCAAAACCGATCAAAAGTTGAATGCAAATTTTTGCAAGCATTTATAGCTCCCACAGATGTAACCTAAGGACTGTTAATATTTATGGTTCGAGGGAAGTTTCTTAACTCTTAGATGCATTACCACGACATTTAGCGGAGTCATGGCGTCCATGGGATGAAATGTAAACATACTCAGTATGTCACCATGGTAGCTTTGACACTGTAAGCATATATTAGCAAGAAGAGGGAGGAGAATTAAAAGAAGACTTTAAAAAAATATATTACAAAGAGCTTTACGGTACAAAGCATTTATTACAGATTTATTACAGAGGCGTAAATTAGCAGCTGCAAGATGTGGAGAGTTATTTTTGTAACCAGCCCTAAAGGAATGTGCCTAAGGGAGGGAAAGAAAAGTTGCTTAATAAAAGATGCCCATACTACAGGCAGCAGGGTTCCTTTTTATAGTGGGGGAAAGGTTTACAGTGTAAATGTAAAACTGGATTATGCAGAAACTTTAGTAGATCTACTGTTGCTCACAAACAGCTGTGTGTCAGATTCTTTTCTTTCTTGAAAAACTTGCAGCATGCACAAAAAATGAGGCCACATCTGCTGTTGCATCACACGCTTTGGAGTCGTTCTGGCCGGTCTTTGAACTTTCAGTTTTTGTAACCTTACACAGGTGCTGCAAACAGCGTGGCCAGGTTGAAGACATGAGTGTATGATTGTGTTTTGTCTGAGTGGCAGTGCCTATTGTTCAGGAAAATATTATCACATTAAACCGGCGTGCCCTCAGCACCGTTTTAAATGTCGACGGGTCTGTGATGTCACTGTTTGCACGAGACACGAGCTGCCGATGCAGCTCTGTTTGCGAGGGGAGGTTTTGCCATTGTGTGAGATTGTAGTGATTATTTTTCTTCTGCTTTGCCTTGGTCTGAATCACCATGTTGGTGATTATGTATTTGTCAGATTACACATAATAAGCTGTGCCTGTGTTGTTATATTACTCTCACACTAATCAGGCCTGCTTGTTTACTTTTCCTGGTAGAATGCAGTGGGCATTACTAAAACCGTCAGTGTTGAGAAATGGTGTGCTGTTAGACCATCTGCAAAACCTTTCACCTCTTTTGCGATTGTGACCTCTCACTAAGTTGCCTTGCTTAGTAAATCAGTTCATTTAGGCAGAAAGGTTCATCTATCTGCCTAAAGGTCAAGAGGGCACGTAACAGGTCAGGTTGTATTTAAAAATCACTTTGAACTCTAACAGGGCCTTCTTAGCAGCATGTTTCATATCCTTAATCCAGTATTGGCACCAAATGGAGCTGCATTTTGGAACAAAGAATGACCTCAGACTTTTCTGAGAGTTCAGACTCACAGCACTATCAGCATGGCTTTAAACTGTGCATGCAGAAAATGAGGGAAAATGAAAGAGTGCTAGGCTAACCATTGCCCCTTGCGGGGCAATACATCTCCTCTAGCGTCACATTTGTCATATTCTATAGCCGTATCAATCATATATGTCAGTAAAAAGGGGGAAAAAAAGTATTTCTCAGTGTAAAATTGTTGCTTTAACCTCGTTTCTTTCTTCTTTTATCTCGCTCCGTTTGTTAAAGGTTTGACTGGTGTTCTCGCAAAGGAGTTAAAGGAGAAACGATACCCCCGGAGTGTTACAGTCGGTTTTCAGGGGTGCTTTTCACTGATGACAAATTCCAGGTCACCACAAACAAGATGACCTTCATGGACCTTGAGCTGAAACTGAAGAACAGGGAAACTATCTTCACTCTGGTTCCTAACGGACAGGTAACTATCCTCATTTCTTGTAGGCTCTTTGATGGTTAGAACAAACTCCAGCGCCACATTCAATCCCCTGAACAGATATATATATTATGATAGATAAAGCATTAAAATGTATATAATTTATTATTGGAAGTGTCCACAGGAAGTGAACAGTCAGCCTCAGCGTTAAAACCACGTTTCTCATTTTGGTTGTGATCCATGAGGGCATGGACACGGGACCTCTAAAGGAGTCCTGTGGTGTACCTCGAGGGTATTTGGATGCAGGCGGCAGCACCCTGGTTTCTCTGTCATGTTTTCTGTCAGGTGCTGCTGAACCTGAGCACTTGTTATGGTGTGGCTGTGACTGCCACTGTGGAGTGTCTGGTGCTTGGTTTGCAGCAGGTCTTCTGTGGCTGGCACATATCAAAGTAACATCTGTTCAAGGTGCCCCAGGAGAGCATTGCATCGTAACGAGATGATCAGCGTTTTTCACTTCACTTGTCAGTGGTGTTAATGTTTTACACTTCTCCATAATTTTACTCATAACTCCTTTTATCGTTTGCTCATACTGAGGCTGCTGGATTGTGGCTAGCTCTGAACTCTGGATAGCTTTAGCTAATTTATCTTTGTTAGTTTCTTTTAAAATGCCCATCTTCAGCTGAGTGAAGGTGCTTTAAGTGTCTGATTAGGTTTGTATATTCCAAACATTTTCGCGGTGGTCCTCTATGATTTGGCAAAGTTTGTGTCTTCACTCACACACTAACGACGTGTTAGTGTGCGGATGTGTGTTGTGCATGCATTAAGAAAACCAGCTCATAATTGGACATATGGGAGGCTGACCAGTGTGTCTGAGCTGCGTCGGTCAATCTGTGCATCTCTAATATTAACAGTAATAACGAGTGAATGTTGAATATAACATGACTTCAAATTCAGTTCTCCTGTTGCTCTGTAATCGGCCACCAAGCTTACAGGGTAGCAGGGTGGCCTGCTCTTCTCCGCTAAACATTTTTCTTTCTATTTCAACAGAAATTCTCAAAAAGAGGCAACATTCAGAAGGAGTTCGTGCAGTGGCTTCAAAACTGTCATGAAATGTTTGACAAGCAAATCAAGTTCGTGGGCTTCAAGGAGATTACAACACGGACAGATGTGGCTAAAAAGAAACTGCAGCATCCGTGGGCAATCTTCTCCTACATCGAGTGGGACGGCAGAACATACAAAACGGGCCAACTTGTGAGCCTTTATTTGTTTTTGTTTATTTGAACGTGCATTCTTGTGGTTCTGCATTCTACATACATTCTGATCTCTTTATGCTTCGTCATACAGGTGAAGACTCAGAAAACAAATCCCATTCTGTATGGTAAAGTGGTTCGGTTCTTGCTGTATGGAAATTATGATGGAGACGTCTATGCCACAGGAGGACAGGTTGAAGTGTCTCGAGTGAGTAAAGAATTATGAATCTTGGATTGATATCAAAGGTTTTCTTTTATACTGGATCTTTGGAACAATTGCCCGAGTGGGGCAAGGAGTGGAAATTTACAGAACGGGTGGGCTTAGCAGTCTACTCGCAGTAAATTGAGAGCTACCGAGAGCTCGGTGTGCATGTCCGTCTTCAACTGTGTTCAAGTGCGGGGGTGCTTCTTGTGTATTTTTCATCTATGCTTTTTTTATTGAGTTTATTTGATTTTTTTTTTTCTTCAGTCATCCATTTTCTGCAGCTTGAAGCTGCATGCATGGTTTCTGAGTCATTTCTGACTATAGTAGCAATAGCTTGACAGCTTAGTAAGTAAAATTTGGTCTTCACCTTCCTGTTTTTGCCACAACAGTATCATGCCTGTTTTTAATGCTCAGGGCCCGAAGATCAATTTATTGTTGATTGTTGGCCTTGTCATTTGCACACAGAGATTTCTCCTTCTCTGACTCTTTGGATGATATTATGTACTGTAGATGATGAGATATTCAGTGTTTTACATGAAAGAACATTATTCTGAAATTGTTCTATAATTTGTAGTCCGTTTTTTGCAGCTTTGAGACTTTGCCCATCTTTACTTCTGAGAAACTGCCTCTCTGAGATGCTCTTTTTATACCAGTCATGCTACTGTCACCGTGCTGCCCACTCTAAGAGTTTATTGAATTCTAAGAGTTTTTGGACTGTATTACCAATAACTTGAGAGTTTAGCTTAGTGAGAAAAGTTTATGTTTTTATACGTCAAATAATGCATATTTACAATATTTCCTTAAAGTGAGGGGACGCTGACTTGAGATAGTAGTGACACCAAGTTGTGCACCTTCTTCTCTCAAGTTTGAATGACACTGGTAAACAAATCTCTTCTCAGGAGCCCAGAGCACTTTATGACATGAACAAGATCATACCCATATCAAGGATTGACAAGACAGCCACTGACGAAGCCATCAAGAGAAATATCGACAGTGACTCTAACAAGTGAGTGAGCAGTTAGCACAAACTACTCCTCTTCTTGTTTGCAGTGTAGTGGCCATGCATGTTCTGTCACCTGGGTCTCCTTATTTTCTTGCACTTTCTCCTCGTCCTGGCTCAAAAATGAGATTTTCAGCTCAAGTAAATGACTTTTTTTTGTTCCAGGCTGCCAGATGTGCTGAAAGTGGACTGGCCCAGTGGTAACCCATGGCCACAGAATGCCATTCGTCCTGTCGGGACTCCTTTAGGTAAGATCTTGCATTGTATTAAAATGGTTTTGGATTTTTTTTTTTTTTTGCTTTTTTATGTCTCAGACCTCATTCACCACGTTTTGTATGTTGTCGTTTCAGGGCCACTCAAAATTGAGATCCTGAACAAAAAGGGAGAGGCTGTATCTCGAATGGCGGCTCAGGGCTCGGGCTCAGGGACAAAACTGTGTATTAAGCTCACGTTATTCCATCATGGTAAGATCAGACGGAATTGGATTGGGTCAACTGTGTCAGAAAATAAACACAGCCCACAAGTCTTTAGCTTTAGTAAGTCAGCATATTGACATTAATAATGATTCATATTTGGCAACCTCTTTAGTATCCCTTAGCCTGAAAGGGCTGATGGGGTATTGTCATCACACCGCCGGGCGGTCGGCCAACTTTCAACTTTGTGAACGTGATGACTCGACATCAACTAGGATGTAAAAATTCATACCATAGATCCAGCGACTAAAAATCTTGATCACTTTGATCCGTGGTGACCTCCAGAAATTTCACCAGAAATGAAACCGTTCAGTGGATTTTCCTCAATTTTGGCAGCAACATTCATTGGGGTTCAAAGAGGAAAGGTTAAGCTTGGTGTTGTGATTGAAAAGGCTAAAAATAGCAGATTTTCACACAATTGCAGAAAAAAACTGTTGAGTAACCCCCCCCCCCCATGATTATTGGTAGTAATAATACCTTGAATAGTTTGATTTGGCTTAAGTCACTCAGTGACCTTGTATGAATTTTCTCATGAGTATTCTGTGAAAATATATTGACTGAGTTTGATTCTCTATAGTTATCTGGGGGTAAAATAACCAATGCTATTACATTATTCTCAACTGCTGAAAAAATCAGTGAAAAAAATCATACTACCTCTCATATTAAAAAAATAAATAAATCTTTAAAACTGTGCTACTTGCTATTCCTATCATGCTCCAGGGTTTTCCAACATCTTACTGGAGCTATGAATATCTGGACTTCAGGGTCTCTGTGACCCTATTTTTTTTTTTCATGCTGTTACAGGCTTGCTTTTTCTTTTCTTGATTAAATTATCAACAAATCTGTTGAAAATTTTCTTAATGAAATAATTAATCATTTTGGTCTTAAAAAGAGTAGAAAAGGTCTTTCTGCTGTTTATAACCAGGTTTCCTAGACCGCAAGTTACTGTTGTGTATAGACAGTAGACTGTATTTAAAAGATGGTGCTGTCCACTGTGATATAACCCATGGGAGTCTGCTTTTTAAAGCCTAACCCTTAAGCTGTATGGTAATTGCATTTTTGGTATTTATTTAACACCTAATGCTTCCAAGTTCAGTTATCAAGGTGCTGTGTATGTGCATTGCATAGATACAATTACCAGCTAAATAGTGATAAAAGATGTAGATAAAACATTAGTATATTTAATCATTTCTGGCACTAAAACTGAGGCTCAAACTTTTTGGGTGGGCTGTACCACACAGCAGGGCGTATCATGTGTCAGATAATTCACCCCAGAGGGATCCTAGTCAGATGCCTGAACCACCTCAGCTGGCTCCTTTTAATGTGGAGGAGTAGTGACTCTACTCAAAGCCCCTCTCAGATTACAGAAGTTTTATTTTATTTTTGTATATTTTTCATTTTCAGGTTCAAAACCAGACCGAGAGGTTGCTGCTTATGTTGCCCCACATTTGGCAGGTACAGGTTTCTGGTTCAAAAAAATTGGTACGTTTCCTTTTTAATTGTCTTATTCTTATGTTATTTTATTTAATTTTATTTAAATAGGTCTGTTAAGAGATCACATATGAGCTATATTTTACAGAGACTCTGACTGATCTGGGGAAATACACACTGAATTTGAACGCAGTGGTCCATGAGACAAATGCTCTCACCTTTGGTGGTAGACCACTTCCAAGGTTCACTCTCAAGTTCACCCTCAAAGGTAAGGAAATAGAGCACTGTGTATTTAATTGGTAATCATTATTCCCATCATTCTCACCAAACAGTTTCTGTGTTCGTCGCAGAGGGTGCTGCGGTGAGGTTCGATATCGGTGCAGTGAGCCCCACACTTCGCGTAGGCGTGCCGTTTGACATTCCTCTGCAGACAAAAGATGGTTATGACAACTTAACGACCCTCACTACCCAGATCGCACCTGAGCTCAAATGCCGGTGCGTCTCATTAATGCTGCTAAATGTGCAAATGTGAAAAAAATGTATGAAACCATTTTTCATAGCGCTCCTCGTTGTCTTTAGGGTTACTATAACACTGTCCCTGTTTTATAGTGGCCTGAATCTGAGTTATGAGACAGTTTGCAGCAGTGGAACCACACTGACCATCAAAGGTGTCAAAGCGAGAGGAAAAGTCCTGAATTACCAGCAATCCAAGGTCAGAACAAATCTCTACCCTGTGAAGTCACACGGCAGGCTGTTTACTATTAGTAATTAATTTAAGAATAAGTAATAGAGACAAGAGGTTTAGCAATTCCCTGAAAATCAATAGACAACAACTGATTAGCTGAGTTAGTTATTTGTTTCTCTGTGCTTTGTTTTAATTTGCAGAGCTATGACCTGGAAGTGACCCTGCCTGGCCTGAAAGAGCACACAAAAACCATCAAGATCAGTCTTCTTCCTGGTAATGCATTTATTTCTGATTTTAGAACAGTTTGTGTGCTTGTGTCAGATGTGCATTATGTCCTTTCAGAGATCTCGATTGTTAAATGCTTAAATAAAAGCATTTAATTTAGAATCCAGTTAACCTAACGTGCATGTCTTTGGACTGTGGAAGGAAGCTAGAGATCCTGGAGATGGATGGCCATAAGATGGATTTAAACCCAGGATGTTGTCTTGTTTATCAGGTCTTCCACATTCCCTCCACGTGACACCAGAGGAAACCTCAATCTCGGTAGAGAACGGAAACCCGGTCGTATTTAATCTTGAAATTCGTGACGAGGCTGGAAACGTCACCGCTAACCCTAAACAGATCGTTCGCTGCGAGGTATGGATATGTGTTTGGAAATCATTAGACGTCTCTGTGAAACGAATATTTAGGCCATAATTCACCATTTTAAATGTGTTGGACCAACAAACTTTTAGTTTATTTAGATGTCAGAATAAACATGTTTTTTTTTCTTCATGCATTTCCAGGTTAAGGGGTTTCCCCCGGTGGTGAGTGACTGCAGCAGCACAGGTGCTGGCCAGCTTGTGACCAAGCCTATTAACCTGACAATAATCAACGGAGAGCAACAAGAGCTCAAAGCTCAATTTGTGATGCCTGTAAGTTAGAAAAAAAAAAAGCTTCTGCTCAGTAGAACATTCTCAGCTATAAAGCTTGTTTGTAGCGTCTCTGTCTTCCTTGTTTTTTCTGCTAGAATATCAAAAATGTACCGCTGGTCATGAAGGAGCTGGAGGTGCTGCCCAGCACGCGGGCATCTGTGATGGAGCTGTACAGTCAGGATGACGCGAATCTAGTCCTGAGGAACAGTGAAAAGATCGAGTGGATAGCCGGAGGACTGCTGGAGAACCTGTTCTACAGGCTGTATGATGAGGCCGGCAGGGAGGTACCGCTCACTGCTGAAATAGCCTCCGTGATCAAGGTGTGTGCTGAGTAAATATTCATGTGTTTACTCTTATAATAGACTTTTATGCAGGTGTTGGATTTTGTAAATGAGAAACCTGTGTTTTTCCCTCATGGAAGAAATTTAGGTGGTGATGATTTAAACAACAGCAATTTTAAAAAAGACATTTATGAGTCATATTTGAATACTTCTTAGCTTAGTGCTAACTTTTCACTATGAACTCCTGTTGTTCTCAAGGTTAACTGGACACGAGATGTCTTTCTAGAAGATTTAATCCTGGGGAAGCTGCCTGATGTTCAGGTACCTAAACAGGTCACAGAGGAGCGCTTCTACCAGGTCTCCTATCAAGACCAGAGTGTGTCTGTCTCCTTTACTATTGTGTAAGCCACATACCTATATCAAAGCTTTGATTCAGTGCTTTTGATAGATACAACTCTGATCTCTGTACGTTGGTGAAGACTGTAAAGTCAATGCTTTTGTTTGCAGGCCTCGTCCAGATGAGCCAGCGCGTCTGAAAGTAACTTTACCCCAAGCCACAGTGAAGCTTGGTGAGATCCTCTCTGGAAACATCAGTGAGTATAAATCTGATCATTCAAAATGAATCATGTTTTTTTTCTTTCATGGTTACACACTACATTAAGTACAATACTTTCCTGATACAGGCTTGGAGCTTGTGGACCAGTTTGACAATTTAACCAAGATGCTTACCCCCGCCTCTGTGAACCACATCACAGTGGACGCCGAGGGTCTGGACAAATCAGCCATCACCTTTATGTGGCAGGTGGGACCAGAGACAAAAGTTAACTCAAGACTTAAATCAAATGTACACTAATGCAATCTTAATGCAATCTTAATACACTGCTCCTTTCAATCTGCTCCTTTAAAAGCGTTCCTTTAATTTTTTTGAGCAGTCAGTCATCTGAGCTTTCTCTCATACCAAAGTCATCTTTATTAAAATGTGAATGTTTTTATTTTTGGTGATGCTAAAGGTCCAAATATATTTTCCTGGATATCAATCTGAGCCATTAGCCATGTATTGCATTTGCCCTTTGTCCTGCACTGTGACACTACATATCTGCAGTATCTTCTACCACTCAACCATTAAAAAGTCTAATCCAGGATGCCTGCATGAGTGAGTTAAGCCATCAAGGCGATAATTCTGAACTTCCACAGATAAGAGAGGGTTCCTCCCTGCAAGAACACAAGGAAACAAAACTGCTTTTCTTCCCTGTGTGGATGGCATGAGAAGCTTTAATCATGGACTGAACTGTCTTTGTTTTATGACCAAGATGTTTTATTATACCGAGATGTTTTTGACCTTCAACCCTTATAAATTTAGAGGTGCTGCCACAAAGCTGGTGCTTTGTTGTACTGGGAGTTAGAAGACTGTCTTCTTCCCAATACTGTTGAAGGACAGCAGGAAATATGAAGATAATGTTGCTGTTAGGAGAAGTTAATGGGCACAAAAGTGTTTGTTACATTTTATCCTGCATTTTAGTTTTTCTGATGAACACTTAAGAAATTATTAACATATAGAATATTAGATCAGTTTCCTGGAGCCTAACCTATACTTTTTTTTTTTTTTGGTTGTTGATGAAGAATGAATGAATGAATGAGTGAGTGAATGAATGAGTGAATGAATGAGTGAATGAATAAGGCATGTGCGGTAACAACAACTTCCTTACAAGTCTCTATAAAGCTATACTAAAATTATTTGACTAGGAGTTGTAATTGTTTTTTTTATTATGCCACCAGTGTAAATATTATATGTGTATTATGTCTCCTTATGACTTCCTTTGTATTTGTAGAACGTGATTCTCTACCTTATTTAATAATGACTTGATTGAATGATGACTAGTTGTGGTGGTGATCCTCCAAGTTGATAAACCTCTTGGCTCTGTGTTTTACCAGGAGAGCAGCTGTTCTGTCCTGGTGACAGGAATTCGCTTCCAGTCAGGGCCTCTCGGCCCCCGAGACATGTGCTTCAGCTGCTCTGACTTTGTGGAGCCTGTCAGTATTAAAGTGACTGCTGGACTCCCTGCACACCTTAAACTCCTCAGCGGACCAGAGCAGGTTAAAAAGAAAGAAAAGAAAGAAAGAAAGACACCCTTTATATAAATAAAGCCAAACAAAGGTAAACTTATCCTTTTGTGTTTTTCAGCCTTTGCAGGTGCTGAATGGCCACGGCATCGCCAAACCATTTCTCGTCCAGCTGTGTGATGAGTGGGGAAACCCTTCTCCAGACCAGAGGGTTGTGGTAGACTTGAGGACTTCACCTCCCGGACTGAAGGTTAGCTTGAAAAGGAATACTGCCAAAGAAAGCATTGTGCATTTAAATTTGAACTTGTGGAACAATAAAGTTTTCACCGGACTCGATGCAGTCCTGTGGAAAACAAAAGTATTTCTCTAAAAGTACATTCCATGATTCAGTAGCACCGTTAGCAGCAGTAACCTGAAGTAATCACTTTCTGTATGACTTCATCAGCATCTCACGGTGGAGGAATTTTGGCACACTTGTCTTTACAACATTGTTTCAGTTCGTTGAGGTTTGCGTTCATTTGTTTTTGCACAGCTCACACAGGTCTGGCCACAGCACTCTGAGGTCTGGACTTCGTGTGATCCAATTTGGGCCGATCTTTAGCTGACAGACAGAAGGCCTCACATTTGACTCTAGAATACTTTATGTAGAAGAACTCATGGTCAGCTCAATGAATGCAAGGTGCCCAGGTCCTGTGGCTGCAAAACAAGCCCAAATCATCACACCTCCACCACCGTACTTGATAGTTAGTATGAGGTGCTTGTGCTGATGTGCTGTATTCTGTTTTGGCACTGTGCATTGTTATCAAACATCTACACTTTGGTCTCATCTGTCCAAAGGACACTGTTCCAGAAGTCTGGTGGTTTGCTCAGATGCAACTTTGGAAACCTAAACTGTGCTGCCATGTTGTTTTTAGAGAAGCTCTTCCAAACAAGCCACACTTGTTCACTCTTTTCTAATTGTACAGTCACGATCTTTCACATTTAACATGCTAACTGAGGCATGTAGAGTAGAGAAGTAGCACAGCTGTAGACCAGCAAACTGCCAAAACGTCTAAAGGTGGTCACTTAAATTAATCACTTAGCACCTGGCTGCTACTTACCCTCTTAATTCCTATGGAAGCAGTAAGAAGGTTTTCACAGGACTGCACAGAGTCGTGTGGAAACCTTTTTTTACATGACTGTATGAGACGTATGCAATGATCTCATTGGAGAAACCGTCTTATTGTTTTAGGTGATGACAGAGGTTATTTCACAACCTGTGAATGCAGAAGGGAAAGCCTCGTTCTTTGTTAACGGTTTGAGCGGCCCGAAGTAAGTAACATTTCATTTGTAGTAATGCAGCCGCAGTCTTGATATTTCCACTGCTGTAAAGTCACCAGTGGGAGTGCTTATAACCTGTTCTTCCACTAGGGGGTACTATCACCTGCTTTTCAAAGGCTCCTTCAACAGAAAACCCATCCCCGGTCCTTCATTGAACCTCACTGTCCTCCCTGATCCCAACAAACCAGTCAGCCTGTCAGTGAAGTACAACACAAGTGCCAAGTTTCTTGCTGGAGGCACCTTCCCAGGTTTGCATTTGTTTTTCTGTCTCTGTCCCCCCTTTTTTTTTTTTTTTGGATGCGTTTCATCTCTGTTCAGCCAAACTAAGGGCAGCTCTTTGTATCTGTTCAGCTTTCACAGTGACTGTGGTGTCTGATGAGGGAAGTCCAATTACTACTTTTAATCCAGCTGCTGCGTCCATGTTTGTTTGGAATGCGGCATCATTGACAAAAACCCCTCCAGAAACAGTGAGTCACTAAATGACAGGAGCGTCCATGATATACAGTTGTGATCTGAAATGAATGTGATGGTAATTTGGGGCTTTTAATAATTTCTTTGAACTGTTCTTTCTGTGGGGAGGAATGGTTGTACAGCATACATTTGTAAGGACTTTAAACACGTGAATTGGGTGCACAAGTTAAAATTTTTGATTTTCTCAAATCCGCACATTTTTTTGGGGACTGACCAACACTTAACAACTGGGGAAGTCCAAGGAACTCAGTGAAGATCTAAGAAGCAGAATTAGAGATTTACACAAGTTGAGAAGGTCTTTTTTTTTTCTGTCATTAATGTTTCTCTAAAATAATGTTTGATCATTTTTTTTCAACGTTTCTTGTACAGGCCATTGAGCTGAAGTGTAGTAGACCCATGGAAAATGAAAAGAATGACTGTTTTCACTTCAGGTAAGATGTTTCTATATCAGGTCTGGTTCTGTTCTGACTGACTTGTTGGAAAATAGTTCAAGGAGAAGTTCTACAATATGGGGGATTTTCTTTCTGACTATGAGTTGGCAAGAGGTCTTCATCTTCCCAGCTGACTCTCGATAAAACAGCGTGTAACTGTAAATTCCCGAATGTCCCGAATATACAAAAGTATATTTTTTTGTGTATTTCCTTGCAGAGACAAAGAAATCCCAGAGGAAGTTGGAAAGTACATCATACAGTTTTCTCTTCGTATTAACAAAACTGACATTTTGTACAGTAATCAGGTTGGTTTGAAAAACAACCCTAAAGCATGTGGAGCTGGGCTCCACATTCTTGTCATTTTTACCCATTTTACTGGAAAGTAGTTGATTATCGAGACAAATGACTGACCTCAGTGCTGCTTCCCATCTCTCAGATTCATATAGCTGTGCTGGCCAATCAGCCTGCCAAACTGGGACCCGACTCTCAGCCTCCCACCCCAGTCGTTTCCTACAGTGAGGACATTGCCAGCCGAACCTTGGTTGAGAATCTGACCCTGAGGATAATGGTGAGCTTTATTTATTGTGAAGGAGCAGGGACTGTCTTAACTCTCGATTTTGTAGTTTTGTAGAATTGTAGTTATTGATTTTCCATGATTGATTTCCAGGATTCATATGGCAACCCGGCGGGACAGGACCTGGAAGGGAAGGTGATCATCACTATAAAGTCCTCTAATGGAGAGAGAAACGAAAGCTTCCCTCTGCTTGAAAGAGGAACCAGCAGAGTTCAGATTAACTTGGTGGAGGGGAAGGCCCACATCGCTGTGAGTAGCCGTTCCTCACAAGACTGGCTTTTGTTTTGATACTTAAGTGCCCCTGAGAGCTTATGATTATTGTTAACTTACTCTCCACAGAGGCTGACTATCAGAGAAAATAGCCTCGGTGACAACGGCAGCACCTACATCCTCCTCTTCAAACCTGAAGTGCCTGCACTTCCCACACCCCTGGCTGCTTTTGAGCTCCCCTTCCACTTTTACAATGGTAGGATGTAGAAACTGAGTGGTAAAGCTTATTACATGCTGCCTGGGATGAGTGATCCAAACTGCAGAAAAACTGTTTGCTGATATTTCTTGAGCTGCTGGAAGGATTGCATCTAGAATTGCCTGTTACTTTAAAAGAAAAAGTTAATCCATTTCGACTCCTTGCATTTTGCAGCTCTAGCTATATATGCTAGAGCTTTTTTGTGTTCTTGACTCTGTATGAGGTCATAGAGAGGGGATATGCCTAATGCGATCATCACAGGCACACTGCTCTGGCCCCACCTGTTCAAATCTTCTGTTTACAAGAGGCAGCCAATCAGAAGAAGTTTCTTTAAAGAAAGCAGAACTAAAACGGCTTCATACAGACAGTGGACGAAATGTGGCATAAATATCAGAGACCAGTGTATAAAATCCTGAACAAAAAACGGAACTCCCTGCAAAGTAAGTACTGTTGCTTAAACCTGCCTTCTGACATTTGACTGTAATTCTTCTTTTTACATTTTAGATGCTCAGAACCAACAAAAAATGTCTGAACTGACCAGGAAAAAAGATAAGCTCAGTGCTGCTATTAAGAAATATGAAGAAGCAGCTCATACAGAAATGGAGTTCCTTAAGTTGCTGACAAGTAAGTTTTGAGCTGTTTTTAAATAAAATGATGCCGTGTGTGTGTGCCGGGCCTGTCCGCCGTCCTGTTTGTGTGTTGAACCAGGTCTCACTTGAAATATTTTCATGTCACTGTACTTTTAAGCGCCTGTCTTTGAGAGATGTAATCTCATCTCTGTGATTTATTTTTGTGTCTGCCCATATGTGATTAAATTATCTGCAACTGAAAGTATTTTTTCCCCATAGCTTCGCGCCTGCGTGCCAGTGAAAAAGAGGCTAATCTTCGAAATATGCTGATCCAAAGGAAAATCCTGCCGCCTGCAACTGTAAGATATGTCCAGCCACATTTTACTTCTGCACAGGATCTCATATTAATTTTTTTTTTTTTACCCGGAAATGACATTTCTTATGTATTTGTAGAATCAAAATATTGATAGACTAATAAAAAAGAAGGAAGCTGAAGCTGAAGCGATTCAGAAAATGCCACGAAGAGCGTACCCCATCAGGGACAACTTCAAGGGGCCGACAGATGTTTTGGGAATGGTAATGACTTTTTTTATTTTTTTAAAGAAAAGATTTAATAGTTTTTCAGGATGTGTTTTGGAGCGATATGTGTTTATCATTTAATCTCTGAATGCAGGTTGGCCACCTGGCCCTTGTGCAGGATGATGCTGCTGCGTGGGTCATCTCCTGGCACATCAGGGGTGACATGGACTGTGTCATCACCAGAACAACGGAAGCAGCGCGGCGGATCTTTGACGACACACAGGGCAGGCAGCAGGTCATGGCCCTCGACAGTGTGTACGTGCCACAAGGAAACAGGTACACTAGTGATGTTTTTTATAAAGTTTACAGTTGTACCTTGCTCGTACTGCACGCTGTATTTTAAGATTGCTGTTGGCGTCTGAGTAGCTTTCCTGATGTGCCATGAAGATGTGCGTGTCCTTTCATTAAAGTCTTTCCTTTTTAAGCCTTTTCCTTCTTCCTTCCCAGTCTTACAACAACAGTAATTTAAAGCTCTTGAGGCAGCTCCATTTTCAACAGGCTGCGTGAAAGTCAGCGAGAATGATGTCAAACAATATGTCGAACGCACGCCTTGAAATCGGGCAACAAAACATATAAATCTGTAAATACATTTTCCTTCACAGTAGCTGTATTTAGTATACAGAGTAACATTTTATAAACACAGGTGTTCTTTCATTTTAGTTTGTTGTAAAAACGATGGTGACTGTAATTCTTAGCACACTGAAGACTCCCTTCCTGCTGCTGTGCGTTGTGGTTGTTTGTACACCGACGAGTCTCACTTAAGGACTCACTTAACCACAGCTGTTGCAGGTTATAGCCAGTTTAGACGAAGCTAGTGGTTTTAACAGCTTTTATTTTGCATTCTGATTTGGTTTTGTTGTGAACATTGGTTTTAAAATCTCAACACTTCCGTTTGAGCTGCTTGCTTTCGTTGTTAAGGCCATTTCAATGTAATTAAAAAGTCTTTGTCTCTTAATGTGATGATAAAAAAGATGAACGCCCGCGTTTGCTTTTGTTCCAAACCAGAAAATTGTGGATCAGAAAATAAAGGAGAAAGAGGGGAGCAAAAGCAAGGCATCAAAGATGAGAAGCTGAACTTGGAGAGAGTTTGGCATACAGCACTTTGCAAAAGTCTTAAGCCACCCCTCATTTCTTTATGTTTTGCTTCCCAGGCTTTCATCTAACTTTTAAGGCGGTCTTGAGGAATAGTTCTGAAGGTCTTTCAAAGTTTTTCTTTGGACATTGGTGCTTCTTTACTCATTTTCAGTCCAGTTTTTGTACCTGACCATTTTCAGAGGAATGTTTTTATTGTTGTTTGTTTAAGCCACTAAACACTGACCTATGAACCATTCAAGCATAAAAAAAGCACCTAACTCAAGGGATGAACCAGTGTTGTACACAGAACAGACAAATTAGCAGAGAACCATTTTTAAATTGTGTCTATAGGCACTTTGTTACTGGCAGCCTGTCACAAAATCATTTCATTTCTTATAGAAAATTTCAAAGATGACACCGTTTGACAGACATAAAATAGTATTTTTGCACCAACATGTTGGTCCTGGTTTGTGGCTGCGTTTCAGCCGGTGGTGTTGGAGATCATGGCAGAGCTGAAGGAATTATGAACACAGAAAAGTACCATCAGATTTTGATCCACCATGCAAGACCAGCTGGAAGGCAGCTGATTGGCAACGACTTCATTTTTCACCATGACAACGATCCCAAACACACTGTCAGTGCAGTAAAACCACCTGGTTAGAAAAACACACAGTGAAACACTGTAAGTCATGGATTGGTCTCCCCAGAGTCCGGAACTCAACTTTATTGAAGCAGTGCGGGATCATCCTGACAGAGTGGAACAAAAGGCAGCAAACATCCAGAGAAGAGCTTTGAATGTCCTTCAAGAAGCCTGGAGAACTATTCCTGAGGACTGCTTAAAGAAATGACAAGAAAGCTGCCTCAGAGAGTTCAGACTGTGTTTAAGAATAAAGGTGGTCACACCAAATATTGACTTTCATGCTCTATGCAACAATGCTCCAACACTGTTTTTGTTTGCACAGATTTCAATAAATCACTGCACCCATTTTCCTAGCAGAATATGAAGAAATAAGTTCTTTAAGGCTTTTGCACAGTATTGTACTCAGGCACTGTATTTTTATTATTTTGTTTGGAGTCATTATAAAAAAGGTGACCTCACACATGGTGACACATAAGTGACAGTTCCCACTGAGAGAAGGAATATTGAATGCACAGTATAATAATGGTTATTGAACTAATGATAGTTTCTTTATTTTAGCAATCATGTATGATATTTTATAAATCAACTTTTAACCAAAGTTAAGAAATGGTCGCGTGTGTGGTTTGATGTTGCCTTTACTTTTGGAGCAAAGTTTCAGAGTATTATGATTTGAATTGCTTACAGGCGGCTGCCACATATAAGAAATGACTGCCCGCTCTTTGATCCTCCTGGGAACCCGGTCTACGCCAGAGAGCTGCTGATTTACCCTCGTGAGCCGGATAACTGTGCCATCGGTGAGCTGCCTTAAATGGATTTCCCCTGCTCAGTGTAACACTGCCTGTTTGTTTGGTTACTGGAGATTTAAAGTAAGAGTCCATGGCTTCTGTGGTTTTCTAGAGACTTGCCATCTCAGTCTGTGTTTGCTGTTGTTGGAGCGTATTTCCCTTATGCCCCCTCCCCACTCCTGCAAAGATTGTGGTAAATGTTTCCACCTGGGATCCAGCCTCACAGGGTGGAGGGGGTTTCTCTCAGGGGGCGCTGATGCTGGAGCAGAAATTGGGCCTCTTTCCCAAAATTAAAATGACTGTTTATCTAGTAATTTTCTTTGTCATGGGTAAAAGTTGGTTCTATCTGTTTGGATTTAGAGCATTTATCATTTAAATGTACACTGATTGCCTCTGTCAACCTGATTAACAGTGAAATATGAACACTCGTCTTCTTGCCACTTGATTATGAATGTTTTCAGTAGCAGAAAAAAAAAGTTGGTTTTAAATGTGTGCTTTTTTTCCCCCTCCTAGTGTTTAAAAACATCCTCGGAGATACTATTCTGATTGATGACTTGGACTCTGCAAACAACTACAGAAGGGCGGTGAGTAACTTTGCTGAAACACATGGGCGATATTTGCCTCTTTTTTTTAGAACTCTTTAGAGCTGGTACGTAGAACAAGTTCCTCACATTTCCAGTAAAAAAAAAAAGAGGGGCCGGTGCCAAAGAGTCAAGTTGGAGCCACTAAACTAAACTCATTGATTATGGGAGCAGCCAAGAAAATCTGATGATTCACAGATGCCCTCTGCAGATTCTGTCTGCCAGGTTCTCAAATGTGTCATATTGTGGGGCTGGTTCTTTGATGGAATCAAGACAGAACTGTCTTTGCCCCAACGCTGTATTGGTGGAAACTGTGGTCTATTTTCCTCTAAATAAGCTGTTGCTTACAGGTGGTGCAGAACAGGATGCCATGCCCCACCATACTGACCAGGAAGGGGGAAAGGGTCAGTGGCAAGGGAAAGTTTGGAGGTGCGCAGAACAGAGCCCCACCGATGAGCACATTACCAGTGTTTGGAGCCCCCTTGCCACAGCAGTACCACAGTCTAGTGGAACAAAAAGGTGACTTATCTCATGGGCATATTTAAAGCTTGATTTTGTAGCCCTGTTGAGTCTGATTATGCTTTAATTTCTGTGTTTTCTTGGGGGTGGTTGGCAGAGCTTCTCCAGCAGTACTTGTCCGCTGTATTGAAGAAGGAGGAAACGGAAAAGTTGCGAAATGATCACTTTAACACAATGAATAAGCAGCAAGAATTGGATGAGAAAAGGAAGCAGCTAACAGAGATTGAAATACAACTCGGTAGGTTTGCTGAGACAAGCTGTTACGTAATTTGAATTTTGTTGATTTCTAATTGATCTTTGTTCTTCTTCTAGCATCAGCATCAATGAGACCAGCGAAACGAGGCACTGTGGGTGGTGGCCAGCCATCAAACATCACTGCAAAAAGAGCAAGGCAGAGTTCCACATAAGAGGCTGATTCTGATTGGTCCAACGTGATTGTTTAACTATAAGGCATTTTTTTTGTAATTTTATTTCTTTGTTAACATTGAGTTGATGTAATGTATTTTATTTTATTTTATATATGCTTTTTGTACATTTTAACACTTTTGTAAAAGTAAAAATAAGCAGCAAAAACTGCTTATGACCGTTTATTTCAGAGTATTCTAAGTCTGCAGAATGTATGCATTAAAAAGCTTTCTCAAGGTCGCTCCTTGTGTTTTTATTTGTTTGACTTGTGCAAAACTCGAAATTTTACGTCTGAGCAGAGCGACAGTGACAGGCGCACATTTTACGCACGAAGATATTCACGGTGCCTTTGAAACAAACACAATCATTATCAACATTTAGACGTCCGGATATTATATGCGCAATGAGAGCTAAATCTGGACTTGCGTGTGTGTATATATGAGGGCTGGCAAATGGGAGAAAAGGCATCTGTCAGCTTTGGAGGGGGTCCCAAAACGTCACATCCAAGGACGCTGGAAGGAGCGTGTTTAGATGTGTGCACAACAGAGACTGAACAACCCGCAGTGACTTTACTGATCTCCAGACCATCACTACTGATTACAATCTGAGAGGATACTGCAGGATTTAAAACATCTTAGCCACGATGCGCGGACTGCTACTTATTCATTTGTTTTTTCCTCTCATCAGTGGCTCACCTTTTCAGTATAGCATGTTTCAGGGAAACGCATATTCTGGCGCCGAAACGAGACAAAGAAACAAGTGAGTAAACTGGACATCTGTTACTAAAATTATGTTTGCAAGTTAGTGAAGTACCCTTTCTTTTCTGTGCGTAATTTAGCGTTTACACGTTCGTGCATACGCACGGATCCTTCTGCTGCACACCAGGAATGATTAACAAGTGATTTTGTGCAGAAACTGGTGCGCCTTTGTTGTGCACAAGAACGTGAGCTGCGCCGTGGTGGGAGGCACGGAGAGTTTCGTGCAACCGGAGGTTTTACCGTGTCCACCGGAGCTGCCAAACTGTGCGCAACAAGTGATGTAAGTTCCCAGAAGTGCTGGACATTAGGTGGAGGGCGGCTATTCTTTGCTTTTATAAGTATTTTTAATAATATCAAGCAATACATTTGTTACCTTCTTACCTGCTGGCCACAAATCATACTAATAATGCATTTATTTGGCTCTTGGGTGTTTTTAAACTAAAGTTTCAAGCAAAAAGCATCCTATCATGTCATCACTGGTCACGCAGAGGCGAACATGGGCTGGCATTCCTCTGACTTCGCCTTTGTTTTGCTTTACTGTTTATTGAGCAACAAATACACCAGTGGCATGTAGTTAATCATCGGTGGCAGGACCAGAATCCTCATGAGTGGAATTGGTGGGAACTGTTTCCTCTCATCCGCATGATTAATGAAATGAGCTGACTGGTGTTTTTCTAGTCTTAATTATTAACAACTTTACTTTGTATTGCCGAGAAGAAGAATTGCAAGAAATCATGTTTGGCAGAATTATTATTTCCAGTATATAATATTAGTATTATAACGAAGTACTAATGTTTTATGTTTCCAGATATCAAACGCACTTTAGGCCTATGTACAAGATTGCCTACAAGACTGTCACAGAACTGGAGTGGAGGTGCTGCCCGAGGTACCAGGGCCACAACTGCATGGAGTTGAAAGACACCAAACTAGTCCAAACAGAGCGTTTGCCTCATGCTCCAGCTGCCTCTGGACATTTTCCAGCCCCACAAGGTGAAAGACATGTTTATAACATAAGGAAGTCTTGCATGAAAATATGTAAAATAAAATGAAATTGTTTTAAAATCTTCTCTGTAATTTCGTGCTGCAACTCCAGAACCGCGAACAGATGGCCCGATGAACCATCCACGGGGAGGGGAGAGGCAGTTTGGAGGTCAGATAAGTCACAGGCCACTAGATGGTCAAAGAGAATCTCAAAACTCTCAACACCTGGAGGAGGAGGTGCAGCGACTATCGCAGATGGTTCTGGACATGCAGGCAAGAATGACTGACATGTCCTCCAATCTGAGACTTGATTTCCAGGAGGATGCCAGTAAAATGGTACTTACGATGCTGAATAACCTCAAACAGCCTGCCAGTGCGCAGGGGGCAGGGACCGAAACCATTCAGGTGCATGGCTTCTCTTTTGACCACAACACAGCGCCAATGGATGATGTCATGAACAAGATTAGCGGGGTCACACGTGATCTCGAGTCCAAGAGCAATACCTTGGATGAGCTGATGGGTCGTGTCAACTATCACGATGGACAAATTCGTCTATTAATGGATGCCCAGACCCCTCTGTCCACAGCCTCTTCTGCCCCTCCTAGAGATGATGCAGACCTGCAGGCCTACCTGGACGATAGGATTCAAGCTCTGAGAGAGGAGTTGATGGAGGGCATGGATATCAAACTGGCAGACTTGAAGAACTCTTGTGATTATAAAATTCTGTCAGTTCAGGAACATTGTGAAGCACAGGAAGCCAACTACCTCAGTCTGGCTGAGCTCATGGATTCAAAGGAAACTGACCTCCGCAATGAGATCCAAGACCTTAGAACCAAGCTATCTGTTCCAGGAAAGGAAAACCACCAGGTATCTGACTCTGTTCTGGCTCAGCTGGAACACCTTGAAATCCGTCTGAACTCAACAGAGAAGTCTTCGATTCCGCTGAACCACTTTGTAGAGGAAAAATTGAGAAAAGAAAGGGAAGAAGTTGTCAGAGACCTGACGGAAACTATGAAGAACAAACTGACCTCCATGGAGCACAGACTCACAACCCTGTTGATTGATACAAGCTCCAACTCCCCATCTGGTGGTCAGCCAGCAAGTCCTGATACTCAGCAGAGAGACATTAACTTTCTAAAGGTCTCTGTTCAAACTCTGGAGGATAGACTTGATCTTTTGAACCAGAATTGCTCAAAAGAGTGCACGGATAATTTAACTGTTGTTGAAAATCTTAAGCAAGACTTCCAGAGTTTCAGAAATGCTGTAGATGCTATGGAGGCTAATCTGAAAGTCCAGAAAAATGCCAATGGAGCATTGGAGGGACAACTCCTCGACTACAGCAGTATCATTGAGAATGTACAAGGCGAGTTAAGCTACCTTAAAGGTCGTGTGGGCCGTCTAGAGGACCAGCAGTCTCAGACACTCAAAAGCCTTAACTCTAGCTGGGGTCAGGTTAAAATGGAGACTGAGCAGGAGGCCAGGGACCTTTTGGAGCTTCACAGAGCCCAGCATCAAGAACTGAGAGAGCAACTAGATGAGCTGGGCAGGGAGGTGAAAGCTGAGGCCGACCACTGCAGGGAAAAAGCACAAGATGTGGGGAAGGAGATTGCCCACATGGACAGTCGAATTGTTAATATGGAGACTTTGTGCAGCAAGCTGGAGCCTATCTCCACTAGTCTGCAGAGTATCAAAGAGGGGCTGAACAAGCATGTCACTGGTTTGTGGAATTGTGTGAATCAGCTGAACGGCACAGTTAAAGCTCATGCACAAGACATTGGAGGACTGAGTGGGACATGTGAGACTCTTCAAAACCACATCACAAATATAGAGAGAGCGCTCCAGCCTGGTAATGAAGGTAAGCTGCCTGTGCTGTAATCCAAACACCAAGTCTTGAAGTATGACTGTTTACATTCTTCTTATTACAAATAAAAAGTTGATTCCTGCAGCAGTAAAACACACGCTGCACCAGTCGGTACATTCCGTATGATCGCTAGCTTAACCTGCTAACATTAGCAAGTGATTTAGACATTACTGACACCTAAAACCAGTGGTCAGGGTGGTCAACCAGCTTTGGCAGGAGGGCATTAGGCTCAACTCCCTTTGTTCTTTCATTTAAAGAAAAAGAGAGATTAATGCTACCACCTTTACAGCCTACAAAACAAATTCAAGCATAGTATGCATAATAACCATAAACACATAGTATGCTTATAGCAAATTTGTTTTGAAAGTTTCAAGTGAGATAATGCTTTAAAGACAACCTCATGAGACGATGATCACCTTTGTTAAAGCGACATGTAACGTGTAAGGAGAAACTGACTTCCTTTCAGCAGTGTGTGTATTTCCTTACAAAATTGTATGATTTTTACTTATAGTTGTAAAACTATATCAGTTGAATTAAGCTGAGGGGGCACAGTCACCTCTTTGGATGGGCCTGGACCCCCAGGGCCCATCCGTGATGCAGACGGTGCTGGTGTTGTTTTTAATTTACCGTCATCTAGTAAATGTCACTATTCATAGGTACATAGTCTTGCTTTTTACTAGTAATCCTCAAACTATGGGACAGCCCAGTGGTGGGGGCGGGGCCACCAGGTAAAAACAATGAAGTTTATTTGAATAAATTACAAATATGCTTTTTTTTTAGGAAGAAATATGCAATAGTTTGATAATGCTATTATGCTTACCTTTAAGTAATGTGAAAGTTTAATCATTTATTGTTAGTGATTGATTAAAAAAATTGTGGGCGGTGGGGACTGATTTTTGTTTATTTATTTATTTATTCTGAAATGGGGCATGCCACAAAACGATTGAGAACCGCTGCTTTTAATGAAAAGACATCCAGGCTTTTAGGCTTTATTTTATTTATTATCCACAGAAGATTCAGTGATAGAAGTGAAATAACTGGAATAAATTTCAGCCTTTTAACTCATTCCCTAAGCTGGAATTGGTGTTTATCACAGACTGCTTGTATATCTGAGAGGCCGGACTATTAGAGTGTGTTTCAGTGTGTGAGTGAGAGGAAGTTGGATTTTCATTTAACCATGTTCTCAGTTAAAGCAGGCGGGCTTGATTGAAGACACATGGTTCATTTAATAGACCCCACTTGTGTTGAGCAATGTTTTGGCATAAAGAAATATTACTCACCAGGCTTATTTGTGCATCCAAGTGCACATTTACGTGCCTGTGTGTGTTTGTCCATAAACTCTGTATCTGTGTGTATTTAAATTGTTGGGTGTAATGTGTTTTCATTACATTAAGTAAGAACATCAGGGTGATCTTTTTCACTTAGCTTAAGATTTGGTGCTGCACGCTGGACATTAATGGTGTTTTATCGTAACACTTGGCTTTGATGCTATGAACATGTTGGAGAGTAGATTTTCATATTGGTGCATATGTTGCATACTTCTTGTCTGAGTCTGGTCATTAATGGCACCTATGAGACTGAGCTGGACTTGACTGACTCTGACAGCTTCAAATGCGAACTATAAGCACGCCCATAACGTTTACGAGCTGGGGTTCCCCCTCTGGGACCAGCTAGGTTAAGTTACTGGTTTACGGGGAGTTGACGCAGCATGAGGTCTAGGCCAGAATATAATTGGAGGTCAGCTGGAATAAAATAGTTGTAGTTCTTGTTCTGGGTCCACTCCAAGTCAAACCAGAGGCCTTACATCTGATTTCTAAGCAATTCTGACATTCCAATTTTCTTTCTTTCTTTCTTTTTCTTTACCAAATAGTCTCTAATGACTAAGAAATGTTGTCACTCCACCTCCTGGTCTTTGTTGTAACGTGTCACTGGGAAGTTGGCAAGTTATTCATGATTTCCACTCTAAGAGAAATTAGAGGCCACTTTGTGCTTGGCTCTCAGTTTGTGTTTGCTCTGTGAGCTACCTTGCACCGCCTCCCATTGCTTATCTGAAGCGCATGGAAAATGCTCTGTCATAGAGACATCTGCACACAGCTTATCAAGGACCTCTCACAGGGACTGCTCTTTCTTTCAGAGCCAAGCGCATCAGCGTGTTTAGATTAGGTGCTACTCTCAGTTTTTGCAATGCTCTCGCTTTCTTTTTGCTCCTTACTCGTCAGTTCTATCCACGGATTTCTCACATTTTTAACTTCCACGGTTGAGCTAATTTCCTGTTGAAAGAAACAGAGAATGCTGTGAGCTGCTCTGAGTTTTCACAGGCCATCTGTCAAGATGTTTATCATGATGTCATACAAGTTGTGAACCTTAAAAAAAAAAAAAAAAGAGTTGTAATATGTCATTTCTTCATTGCATACTAACCATGACATAGATGTTGTATGAAACCCTAGTGTCCATTCAGTGGTGGGCTACATATTTCTCAAGGGAGTCCATTTCACTTTTTCTTATTGCTTCTTGGAGAGTGTTTGCATACAGCTCTTTGCAAAAGTCTTGAGTTACTCCTCATTACTTTATATTTCGCTTCCAAGGAGTCAGACTTGTCATTTTTAAAGTGATCTTGAGCAATAGTTCTCCAGGCTTTCTGGAGATCTTTAGAAGTTTTTCTTTGGACTTTGGCTGCTTTTTCCAGTCCAGTCCAGTTTTTGTACCTGAATGTTTTTGTTTTTATTTGCTAAGCTGCTTAACACTGACTAATTCAAGGGATGAACCCGTGTTGTGTCACACACATAACAGATAACTTAGCAAAGAAACATATTTTAAACTGTGCCTTTAGACACTTTGTTACTTGCAGCATGTCACAAAAACACAATTTATTCCCATTTCTTTAGTTAAATCTACAAAAAATGTCAAAGATAACACAGCTCGACAGATATAGAAATGTATTCTTGCACCAACAAGATGATTCCCAAAGAGTTGTGTGCGTGTGTTCCCTAATTCCCAGCGTTAACAGACATCCTTCACATGTGTTTGACAAGGAGATCTGAGCTTGCTTAAAGTACAGCTCTATTATGGAAACCTCTTGAGATTAGAAAGCATGCTTTCCTGATTGTGACGAGGCTCGGCGGTTAGTATTTGTAGTTTAATGACCTGTTAGCGATATGGCACACGCGCTCTGGTCAGCGGTCAAATATGATAACCTCATGAACCAAAACCAAGATGGGACCTGTAGGAAAGCCCCCAAGAAAAACACAGTCTTCGATGTTTGCCTGCAGCTCTCTGCGGCCGCTCGCGTATGCTCCATTGTCCTAAGAGAGGAGGTGTTTACATTATTTGTGACGGAGAAATGTTGCAATAACCTTTGTTTTTTTTTTCTCCTCCTGAGATGCGCGTGGAGTATTAAATTCTGAGGCTGGATTTATTGATTCCTAAATCAAAGCCGTAAGGGCTCAGTGTGTTTTTTGTGACTCATAAAGTCAATATGCACCAAATTGCTGTTATTATAATGTGGTATGTAATGTGGAAAGTGGCAGTTCTTGTGACATAAAGGGCTGTCGAAGCCTGGATCTGGCGGGTAAGAGAATAACAACAAAGGGAGGATTTCCCATGCTTGCTTTGGTGGAGGAACGAAAATTTGTGGTCGATCGTAGATCAGGCTGCATTTGTTTACAGATCATCTCTTTCATCAGGACAAGTATTCTCATATGCAGGCATGCATCCTTTGTTTCCCTCTTTTATCCTTGTCTGAAAATACTTTGGAGTCCCTCGGATCAAAGACGACTCTCCAGAGAACACACCTCACCTTATACGAGGAGCGACACGGCTAAGAAACACAGGCCAGTGAAACACATGCACATGTGCAGACCCACAGACATACCCCCCTGTGCTGTTTTACTGCTACAGGCTGGTCTCTCTGCACATGTTGCGGTTAACAGGCGGATTTCTCTGGCTTCTGCAGTAAATGACCCTTTTGCCCGGGGTAAGGGGATAAGCTGTGTGGTGATTGAACATGTGGCCGTATCTTGGTATGCTGCTGGTATGTCTTTTATGTGCTAGTTTCCCTTTTGGTATTGCAACCAAAGAGTAACCGTGACAATATGCCTGAAGCCAGCAGGGATGATTTGTTGATAAACCCAAGGATTCGCCTCAGCTGTGGGTTTAGTGAATGCGCCAAGACGAGTGGTTTAGAAGTGATCACAAAATCATGGCTAATGGGGTATCAGTCTGCTTTTTTCCTCTCTGTTAATGTCTTTAATAGTTAGCTCAGACAATCACTCACTGTTAGCCTGTTAACGAGGCTTAGCAGTTGCCCTACTATACTCATAAAAACAACTGCAGGTTTCTTGGAAGTGGAAAAAGTGAATGTGCAACTTGTAACATTTCTAAGGACTGTCAAGCACGGTGCAAACACACTTAAGTGTTGCTTAATGTGAAACCCAGATGGTGGAAGCATAACCAGGAGCACCTAACTGTATAAATTAAAAAGTCTTTATAACATTTAAGATTATAGTTAGTGGCAGAGCAGAACTGAGGGCACGCTTGGGTAGTATGGAATGGACTGCAGAGCGGTTTTCTAGTGTTCCCGAACACTCAAAGTGCCACATTGGAACAGTGCTTTATTCTATACACTGTAAGCACTGTATCTACCTCACAATCACAGCCAGAATCACCAGTTAACCCAGCGTGTGAGGAAATCGGTGCACCCAGAGGAAACTCCCACAGGCCCAGGGAAACATGCAAACTCCAGCCAGGGTTCAAACCCCCAGCTGGTGTCTGCATGCTAGTCAGTCTAAATAAATATTACCAGCTGACTCTTAACTACCAGCCAAACTCATAATCACTACACACAGCCACTGGGGACTATAGATAAATGGGTGGATGTAGCCACCCACACACACACACACACACACACACACACACACACACACACACACACACACACACAC
>JAVDPK010002048.1:168971-190904 GCA_034780415.1 Cichlasoma orientale
CACACACACACACACACACACACACACACACACACACACACACACACACACACACACACACACACACACAGGTTTGTGAACTCACATTTTGAATCCTACCTGGCCATTGACTTTTCTTTTGAAGCCAGAAGTGGTCTCAGTGCCATAAAGCTCGCATTAGCAAAGCACCACAACATTGCTGGCCGCAGAGTTGGAACTACTGTCGTCAGTGGCTTTGGGGGGGGGGGGAGTACTGCGAGAAATTCACTGATGATTCGCAGTTGGAGCCCATAGATTCTGTCCATCATGACTTTCTTCCCACATAACGTACCCCAACTTTTGCTACGTAAGGCTAAGTAATGTTTGGTTCTCTAAACCTGTCAAAAAGTAGGTTGGTTCTCAAGAGGCACCAAAGCCTCTGGCTATGCACTGGCTATGTATTAACACTGGCACTGGCAGTGTTAGTGCATCATCTGATCAATGCAAATATCTAATTAGCCAATTACATGGCACCAAGTCAGTGTATTTAGGCATGTGGACATGGTCAAGGTGACCTGCTGAACTGCATCAGATTGGGGAAGAAGCCATTTAAGTGACTCTGAATGTGGCATGGTTTTGGTGCCAGACAGACTGCTCTGAGCATTTCAGAAACTGCTGATCTTCTCGCAGGGGTTCACAGAGAATGGTCCCAAAAAGAGAAAATATCCAGTGAGCAGCTGTTCTCTGGGTGAAAATTCCTTGTTGATGTCAGAGGTCAGAGAATGGCCAGACTGCTTTGAGCTGATAGGAAGGAAACAGTAACTCAAATAACCACTTGTTACAACCAAGGTATGCAGAAGAGCATCTCTGAGCGCACACCATACCCCTCAGTGTACCAACTGAGCGTCATTTAAATAAATGGTGTTATACTGGACATTCTGACATGTCAACACATCACTCCCGTGAAAAAGTAGTAGAATCAGACACCGGCACAATTAATTGTCCCTACTAAGTAATATATGTTAAATGCTTGGAATGAGAAAGATTTATTTGAAGAAAAAGACTAGAAATACTACGACATTAAAAGAGATCAGTATAGCTGGTTATAAGGTATTTTTGGTATAGGACTACATCTTTGTCAGCAGTAAATTTCCAGTTTCTGACTGCGAGAATGTTCCAGTGATTTATAAGCATGTTTAACAGTCAATATGCAACCAGCTGGTGTGTTAACACATCTGTTTTTCTCTGACCTTTAGCCTTTTCCCATCACTCACTCCATATCTGTTCTGTTCAGGTGTTCTGGTTAGACTGGATGACACAAGACACCCCCAGGGCTCAAGTAAGGGCCCCAAGGTATCGGTGGGCCCAATGAACACCTCACTCTCTGAGCTGCCTGTGATGGAAACCGGAGAGGCGGGACCACCCGGCGAGATGACTTCATCCAAGTTGCCCAAAGGAACTGATGGGGTCATGATATCTGTTCAGGGGTTTGCTGGAGCCCCAGGTGAGACACAACCACACTCAACGTGCAATGATCAACATTATTTCATGCGGCTTATGTTTTTGTTTTATTTCATAGCATCACCACAAAAACCCACTGACACCCTCAATACCAGAATTCCTACAAGCTCAGGTAGGTGTTTTTTTTTTTGTTTGTTTTTTACATGTTCTGCATTACATCTGAGCTCATCAAGAGTGAATGAAACTGTTTTTATTCGATCAGCAGATGTGAACATGCCCCACAGACCTCCTCTGAAACATGTCATGGGTTCAGGTCAGACTTTATTATTCGGATTCTTTCCTCTGCTATCGTCATGTCTGCCAGCATGTGATATTTCCCTTCCTGTATTCAGGTGAGAAAGTGTCGTTCTCAGCTGGTCTGACTCTTCTGCCGTTTCAAGGAGCTGTCGGTATCATTCGATTCAATGAGGTGCTGGTCAATGATGGTGGGCATTACGACCCTCAGACAGGTATCTCTTAGTATAGTCTTACCCTACATTTCCCTCTACAATTTATAATTATATTTTTTAAAGAAAAGAAACATTAGCATTACTCCCTTGGAGCTCAATGAATTTACAGACTTTAAAGGGAATCCATCCAACAGTTATATAAATATTCAAAGTTTGTGCCAAGTAAGTATATAATAACCTAAATAAATAATGTATTTGGTAAGAATCAGCAAACTAAGAGCATCGTTATGCTTTCTCAGGTATCTTCACAGCTCCCGTGGATGGCCGCTACCTGGTGACCACCGTGCTGACACCCGAGCAAGGAGAGAAGGTCGACGCTGTCCTAGGTGTGTCCAGTCGCAGCATCCAGAGGCTGAACTCTGCTGGTTTCTTGCCTGCAGTCACAGCCCCACATTCCCATGAACTCTGTACCTGCAGCAGCTCAACCTCAGCGAGCCTGGTTCTCTCACTGAAGCGAGGAGACGCAGTACGACTCGTCTTACATGGTGGAAAGCTCGCCATCTCGGCCTCTGAGAGCCTGTCATCCTTCAGCGCCGCACTTCTCTACCCCAGCCCATCAAAACGGTAGCTCCTCCCCTCTCAGAGATAACTGACACCTCATAGTAGCCATAAGTGAAGTATGGTGCACATTACTGATGATGCACTAAAGCTCACTGATGATGTATCTATAATTTGATCTCCAAATAATAACTGAGATTATTTCACTTCATGAATATTAATATATGGTTTCCACTGCAGCATTTATATTGTAAAAGTGTGTTTAACATTGTTCTTAAATATTTGCTTGAGCATGCAACCATCTGCAGTAATGTGAGTTTCCTCACATCCGCTGAGTAATCACTGATACAGTTTAATTACCTTTTTTTGTACTCATAACCTCCCCCAGGACTTCCAGGTAACACACAATGTATAAAATAAGCTTTGACCTTTAAATACAGTCTTTGTTTTATTAATACATCATCCAACATGTTTAACTGTCTCAGTCCTATACATACATTAAATATACTACTATGCATTAGTTTATATACAGTAGATCTGCAGTTTGACACCTTAAAAACAATTACAATTCTGATTTCAGAGCATGTATTTATCAGAAATCTGGTCATTCGTTGTTCTCACACTTATCCTAAGATAAAATAAATCCACACAAAGTAATCGCAGCAATCTACAGAATGACTGAAGGCAGCAGAAAAGTTCTTATTCTAAAGTGAAAATTACCTTCAGAAAACTAGAAAAATACTGTGTTCTCTTCACACAAAGTTTATCACTTTCATAGAAAGAATGCAATTGATTTTACTGACAGTAACATCAGACAAACCTCAGTAAACATTAAAAATTAAGTTAAAATAGCTAAATGATTTTTTTAAGTAGCAGCAGCAATATCATTTTTTGTAAGTTGCAGTAATACAGTTAAACTCACAAGCAAATCATCTCACAATTTTCTTCTGAGCATATTAGTGCAAAATCCTTCAGCTTTTTAAAAACATACATTAAATAAGATTGTTAGAAAGCGAATAAGGCCTTAAAGGGATGACCACACAGCTGTTCTGTATACACCAATAAAGCTCCATGACTCACCTGTACAAAAATCCAAATGATACCTAATTTACATTTCTGATTTCTCTTTACATGTAGTCTTCTCGGGTTAAACTACTCCCAGCATTGCTACTGATTTTAGAGCACATTTTTCTCACCACTTGTGTGTTTACAAAGCACATGGAATCTGTTTTGCATCTTTAACTTAAATTTCATTCTCGGGAGGAAAAAAAAAAGTGCAGGAAGAAAAATGTGCTGAGGAAGGCAGGAAGTAAGTAATGGTCACGTTGGCGAGGCTAAAATACTTTAAATCTGCTGTGTGCCAGCACACAACAGCGCTCCACAGTTCAGTTTTTTCCTCAGTAGAACTACACAGTGACAGTCTGACCCTGAGGAGCAAATTTACAGTGTAAAACTATGAATGTCAAAAAACAGCCTGGAATGAAAAACAGTGTCAAACCCAGAAACTGAGCTCTCTTTCACTCTCTTTCAAGTGATGACCATCAACACCAAAGTCTGGTCACTCTGCCAGAAGTTGATCTTTGCTTATTGCTCAATTTTGAAGTCTGTGGTTAAACACACAAGTGCAAATGGTCAGAAAAGGACTTCCCAGGAGCGATCTAAAAATAGCAGCAGTGCTGGAAGTGGTCCAGAGGTGCACAAGGAGACGACCGTGAAAGGGAAATCATCCAGCTTTAAATAGGGTGTAGTTTCTAAAATTTTGTGTGAACTTGCAGGACTTTGTCATCAGGCCTCATATGCAGGATGACAGCTTAGGTCTACAGTCTGTTTCACACCAAATGTTGGCCAGTTTTTGCACAGGCACTACACCTCCACTGCCTAAGTCCTCAAGCAACTTCTACTCATGTAAGGCAAACTTTGCAAAAGTCTTCAGATACAATTCTATGAAGGGACTATATTCTAGTCGAAAAAAAATGTTGTGGATTAAAAATAGGGAGTGAATCGCTATCCCAAGCTCATTTACCTACAGCAGAACGACACTGATAATATGAAACCATTTCAGTGGGCTACAAAGGTCCCCGCACATGGACATATGTGGTATTATTAAGTCAGTGCGCTGTCAAAATAACCACAGAGTTAAAGTGATTTCAAAGTGTGGGGCGGGGTGGGAAAGTAGTTACAGCAGCTCCTCGAAGCACACCTCAGTGATGGGCTGTTTCCAGAAAGAGAAGGAGCTGAACTCTGGGCAGCTGAAGGTGGCATTGTGTTGTGTACTCCGCAGAGGGAAAACATGTTCCACCAGCTCACTCAACCGACTGTATCTGCCAAATATTTGGAAACAAAAAAAAAAAAGCAGCAGTAAAAACAATGAATGTCTGTCTGACAGAAACAGCTGGCAGACACATACTGACTCCGGGGATGGGTCGCCTACTTACGATGTTTTATTGCCTTTGGCTTGTTCGAGGATGAGCTCGCCCTTGGGATTCACTGTGAATATCCGGCACACGGGAACGCCCACTTGCTTGTAGGCAAACACATCCTTGTATACAAAGGAGAAGACAATAAGGATAGTTTCCCTCATTTTTTTCATAAAAATTCAATTAGCTCTAAAAGAAAAACTTCAGAAGTACTAAAAGGACAAAAATGAGAGACTCACACTTTCTCTGTTTCCAAAGGCAGCATAGAAGGGGTGTGTGTTTGGGAAGAACAAGTTCTTGATGTCTGTGAGGCATTCGATTTTGAACTTCTCAGGCTTCTTTTCTATGATTTCTCTAACAAGAAAACAAAAGGATTAAAGAATTAACTTCTGTCCTTCTGCTGCTGGAGTGGCCTTCTTTTAACTGAGCTAATTTTGTATGACTTTAAGACTAATGCGCAGCAACCATGCACAGTACTGGCAGGAATGATTTCACTGATGCGTGCCAAAGAAATAAAAAGCTGCACCACATTTTTGCAGGTTTGGTTTTTAAAGTTTCCAGTCAGCAGCCACTCCACAGTGTGAGAACGTGTGACTAGAGCTGAAATAACATTTCATCAAGGACAAGACAAAGCAAAATGATTGTAATTTGCATTGTGATAAAAGGCTTCCTCTATAATTCTGTTTTATATTCACTGTAATTTTCCTGGAGAGCGCAAACACACAGCTCTTAAATCCTGTCATAATTCTCAGCTATTCAAATAGTGCTGTTGACTGGAACAAGCAGAGCATAAGAAAACTGAGAGGCTTTTATTTTTTTAAACCTGTGAAAAGCTGAGAAGAGGCTGCTTGGGGAGAGAAGGAGGGGTCCCTGGGGCAGGAGAGTCCCTCTGTCATTCACCCAGTGTAGATATCCTCGAGTCATGTCAGCCATGCCGATGGCTCGAGCCGAGCAGTACAGGAACTTGTAACCATTCCTGCAGTGGAAAGACGTTCACTTTACTTGTTGACGTCTTTATGGTCTAACGGAACGTAATCGTGGAAACTGTTACTGTTTCTTACTCATGCACTGAGTGGTAAAGCTTAGCGATTCCCTGGTGGGTCCAGTCTTTACCCAGCTGAGGCAGAATCTGACCAAACACATCTGATCTGTGGAGAAAGTAGATGTAATGAAGTTAATTTCTAATGACAAACAGAATCACCAGATAAAACTGAGAATAAATTCTGCAGCATCATATCTGATGACTGAATGCTGTCAGTATGCCATCATAGCACTAGTCCAGCCATCCATTCTCTTCTGCTTATCCTGTTCAGGGTCTGGCACAGGGTTTTGTGCTCAGCTCCTATCGGTCTGAATTTCACATGGATGCTTGTCTATTGACCCCTACAGTGTGAGCAGAGAAACTGCAGTTTCTGGCTGCACATGAAGGCCAGTTAGAACCCTCTTAGCATACTGTTGCCGATAAATGTCTTTCCCAATGCATTCTAGAGTTTCCATTACAGAAATGATTATTTGGACCTGAGGCTGTAAAAAACCCTGGGATCATTCGCATTAAAAAAAGACAACATAATGAAGAAGTTCACATATTTCCCTTACTTGGTGATGGTCCCATCGATGTCAGAGATGATGACCTTGTCGTCCCAGTTCCACAGGTAGATGGTCCCCGCGCAGCGGCACGTTCCCTGGTACTGAGTGGTTATGCTGAAGGTCGCGTCATTTGGCCCCTCTCTCAACTTCAGACTGGCCTGTGAGAGACACGCACTGATTAAAGATCAACTTTTACAAACATTGCATAAAGAAGCACTGAGTTTTAAAAAACACAAACAGTCAAAGTGAAGTAGTACTTGTAGTATTAGTTACCCTCCACCACGTAGCAACATATTAGCTAATTTTATGGCAAAATCCTCTGACCCAAGCCTGATATTGGAGCAGATCTCATACATTGCAGAGAATGCTTGATATACTGTATATTAGTTCAGTAAACGTTCTGTTATTGTGCCCATTATCCATTAAATCCACAAGACTAAAAAAAATAAAGCTTGTCATTTAGTAATCACCATGTCAACAGTAATCTTTGAGGTCAGCAGGCCATACTTAGATTCACCTGTCGCTGCCTTTGCTTTGCAAGTTGTTCTGTTCATGCTCTTATCAGTTTTGTTTTATTTCTTGTCCACATTCTTACTTGTCAGTATGTTTATGTGTAAGTGTGTGCTGTCTGTCACTTTCTGTATGAATGCCTGTGTTTGTGGTCTAACTTCATGCAAATCATCCAGATAAGATTTTACTACAGTTAGCATCAACAGTGCGCTCTTATTTATTTTGTAAACAAAATAAATAATCGAATCTAAATAATCTAATCTAATCACCCTTTTCTCTCCACTTTTATGTACACAATCAGAAATTAAATGACTCCGAATGAGTCTGTTTCTATCTTTTACCACGTAATCACACAGCTATAAGCAGTCAGTGGTCTTACTATCTGATCAGATGAAAGACGGAGGGATTTCTTATAAGAGTGACAGGGTTGTGGTGCCTGGTTTTCTGTCTGCACGCGCTCAGTAGGTGTCAGAGCAGGAGCTGCAGCGTTCAGTTCTTTGGTCTCATCGTCGCTGGACCACTCTGCAGCTTTCTGCCTGGAGAAGAGAACATAGTCTGAAGGAAAATGCACAAACTCTGCATTTGGCCAGGAAAGAGTTAAGTCAGTGTGCAACAATGTTAAAAAATAAGCACAACAGTAGGCCAATTCAGTGAGACATTCATGATATATAAAATGCCATTCAGGAACACCGCCCTGCAGAGTTGTTTACAATCAACAGAGGGCAGCAGACCTCCTAAGTATGTATTTTTCTTTGACACTGTTTACATTGAAACTGAAAGCACTCAATGAGTTCTACAACAGGTAATTAAAGCTAGAATCTGCTGGTTCAAACAATCCTTAACGTGTTTTTTTGTTTGTTTCCTGGATTCATACTGAGATTGAGTCGTGTAATGACAGCACTGCCTGCTGACTAACATGCTAATCCACCCTCTGTGGGACATGTTTACCCAACACTGCTTGTGCTGGTGTGTGACTGTAGTGTTATGAGGAAGCCAGAGCTTTGTTGCTGACTCACTGTGTTTCTGGGGCCTGGTGGAGGGCAGGGCTCTCGCTGGTCAGAGACTCCTGCCTCTCTAACTTGGTCTCTGATGATAACTAAGGAGAAGAAGAAATGCTATTAACCTTCTCCTACTTGGGATAAATAAAAAAACCAATGTACAGTAAAAGGTTGTTTCATAAGAGAGTTACATAATGATGCAAAGCAGTGATGCAATTGTTACTGATGGATTTGGGCGACCTGTCCCTCATTTACAATGCAAAGTGACTGATTACCACTTGGCACACTCAAAAATAGAAGTGTTGCACTTAAGGTAAGAAATTATTAATCTCATAGAAGAACACCTGCTTCACGCTGCTCTTTCTCCAGAACCACCAGCGTCCAGATTTTTTCGGCATTTTCTCCTTTACCCAGGCCTCTTCTGTAGCCTGTCAATCAAACAACAAGATTCACGTGGATGGGTTCAGGGTGCAGATATAAGCAGCTAAATCTTTAAACATTACACTGAAGCATACCTTTGGCAGGTTCTTCTGGAAGGCCTGCATACTGAGTATCAACGGCGCTGCCAGTGTCCAATTGTAATACCTGAAACATAAAGTTTCAGGAGCTATAATGCACAAATATTTCAGATATTATGGAAAAAATTATAAAAAACTGGTGAAAGAGCACTCCCGATGGGGAGCAGGAAGACTAACCTGTTTGCAATTCGAACCACCAAATTCGGATTATCAATAATTGCTGGATTCTCTGCAAAGTCATTGTAGGTTATGATGTGCTCCATGAATTTTTCTGGAAGAACAAAAAAGCCACAATAAAAATCAAGATGTTGACCCGTATTGATTTATATTATATAACAGTGTAGAGGAGCTGTGAGTGAAAAAATATAATGCAGGCAGGGCATCAGCTGATGAGTGCAACCAGGAGCGTGCTCAATGTTTTTCTACATTCATGGTTGCGTACCGTGACTTTCTCCTCCAGGGTGAGACTGTTATTGCTGTTAAAGGAGTTCTATTGTACAATCTTGACAGCAAACATTTAGTGTAATTGTGCAGGCAATTGTGTGCCGGTCCGCCTTACATGCCAGATTTGCTTGCCTTTGACTTCCCCAGAATGAAAATCAAGCTAAGAGATTGCCTTTTTGACCCAGTGGAAGAGAACCAGCACGTAATGCAGGGGGCACAAGTGCAAGGGGACAGAATCGGACTTAAAAACATAAAAATGGTCTATAATGCATAAAAAGATGACGTCAAAGGGGAGACTGGCTAATTTGTTTGAATTTTTAATGGGTAGAGTCCTGAAAAGTTGTGATCACACTTCATCTAAATATATATATTCTGTATGAGCAACGTGGTTGTTACGTCCTGTATTTAGGAGTAATCATGTTTACCAGTGTTCCCCCAATTAAAAGCTGGCATTAGAGATTTTTAATTACCTTTAGAGATCTCCGAGTTCTCACCGACACCACCACACAGTGACAGTGTGACGTCCGGCAGGTCTCCAGCAGAGTCAGAGAGGCACTCAGTGCCACTGTCCGCCGCTGCGCTGCCCACTGACTGCGGCGACTGTGATCCAGAGCGCCGTCCCGTCTCCACCCAGTCCTTATGACCCTGTTCTGACTCACTGAAACAAACAGTGCAGTTTGATACACTAAAATCATAAAGTAGCTCCCATATTTACTCGATTCAAAAGTGTACCATTTTTTAATTCATTTCACCACTTCTAAAGCGCTTCTGTGTACAGGTATGAAAGGGTTTCCAGGTATGTACCTTTTTGGGAAGTACCGGGCAGCAACATCAGGTTCAAGTGCAGTGAGGTCTTCCAGGTAAATATCTTCAGGGCCCTGGTGTTGGCTTCTCTTCCTCACACCTTTGTGAAAAGAAAACAAAAGGTACTGCCTTCTCGGAAATTGCTGACTTTCACTTCACTTTTCTCGTTTGCGTATGAATGCAGTGCAGTCCCAGACAGAGTATGAACTGGGGCCCAAACAGAAACCACATCCTTCCTGTAAACATACATTCTGAATGGGTGTAGTTCAGAAAAAGAGTGTAGGTCTGAAGCATTCTCAGCCTTTTCTCCTAGACTTATTTTTATGGATTTTCTCTTGTGATGTTTACTTTACATTTTTGGGGACTGATTTAAGTTTATTAGTAGCTCTTCTGTCTAAAATAAGGAGCTGCTGGGTCTCTTTTTTTGGTAATCTTTTCTTATACTTGTCACTAATATTATAGTGTGCTATTAGGAGGAGTTCTCTTTCCAAGTAAGGGAGGACACTGCGTTGTAATAAAATGAAATGAAAGGTTCAAAGCCTCCCTCCTTATCTAAACCATTCTCCTACAGTTCCCAAGACAACATGCTTCTGTATCAGAACTGGCAGGGGAACTGTTAACTCTTTTTTAAAATATTCATACAGTAAATTACACAACCTATATAAATTTAAAAAAATTTTAGAGTAAGGTACAAAGGAAATTGCATTACTCCTCCTCTTGATGGGTGAGTCGGTGGCTTTTGAAGTGGCACTCGGGTCAGGAGAAACAGCTGCCGAGTCTCCAGTCTGGTTACTACCTCTGTTGGCAGCCGAGCCGCTGTCCCTGCGGGATGGAGGTGAAGATGTCCACCTGGTCTTGCATGCATTTTTTGCACTGAGGTCAGGGTTGCTTGGACAGGGCTCGGGCGGAAAGCTGCTCGACAAACTCGAAAGATCTGGATTGGTTTCTGCAATGTTTGCACCATTTGATGAAGCAGCAGGGGGCTGCGCTTTGCAGCTACACTCATCGGGTTTGATGGTCCGGGGTTCAGGCTTTACAATACTGCAAATGGCATCTGTTGGTCCCTGTCCTCTTCTGGACTCTTCCTCTATGGCTTCAGAGCTCAAAATAACCCTGAAATGTGTGTTCTCTGAGGGAGTGATGGTCAAGATCTTTGGCTCAGATTTGTCCTTTTTGTTGACCTGACAGCAAAGACAGCAAAAATATACATAAATACCTTTTTAGAAATTCTCAGAAAATCTTTGATTATGTATAACTGAATGAAGTGAAGAAGTACTACTCTAGGTTTAAGACTGATACCCTGGTAGATTCAGGAAACTCCCCCCAGGTCCACTGCATGTGAGATTCAACCCTGAGCATGCTCTCTGCCGGCTTCACCATCAGCTCCGAGTCACTCTTTGGTGACATGGGCTCAGGCACTTCTCTGATGTAAGCAGAAAACAGTGATTTGTTTTATTCACCTCTGTTTTGTCTAATTGTTTCTTTCTGCTTGTGTAAATATTTGAATGGACAGACAGGAAGGGCCATACGTAGTGCAGGGCGACCAGTCGCCATCAGAGAATGGGTAGCTGTCCCATTCAAGGGCGGTGAGTGGGGAATGTTGCCTGTGGTCCATATTGTCCTTCATCACAGACAGTGACGATGCTCTGATGATAGGAAACAACAAAGTAATAACGCAGTTACAATGAATAATAGATCAAATTTAAATTTTCAAAGTAAACACGTCCACTCACCGTCCGTTGTGAGAGTTTTGCTCTTCATCTGAACTGAGCTCACACAGCTCGGGCTCCCCGCCTGCAGACGCTGTTGTTTGCTCCTCCTTACGTGGCTCAGCTTTGTGTTTTCTCCTGCGTCTCTTCTTCTTCTTACCAGCTGCGCTGGAGCAGAGCTGGAGGTTTGCAGAGAGTGGTTCTTCCAGACTGAGGGGCTGGCTGGTCTCTGCTGTTGATCCCCCACATCTGGATTCTCTGATCCTGAACAGAGGCTCTTCTGTGGGGATAGGCGAGGTCACCAGGTGGGCTGGAACAATCTCCTGTTTTGGAGAAAAATAAAAAATATTTAACAAAGAGGAGCAAAGGAAGACAGAATTCTGCTCAATTTTCTTTATATTGTGTGTACAAAACTCACATTATTCTGCTCCGTCTCCTGCACAAAAAAGGCCTCTCCATTGTCTCCAAGCTTCATGTGTAGCTCCACAGGTTCTCCATTGATCTCTATGTCAATCTGCAGAGTCAAACAACAGATTTCAAAAGATGCTTACAAACTTTATGCAATGCTTTACTCGTCATGTTCCCCTCAGATGGCCTCAGGTTTACCAAACACTAATGAGGCTTAAAAAAAAATGATATTTTTTGCTGATATTTGACATGAGAGTTCTATTTTTTCCTGCTTGGCTTGCAGTTACAAAATGTTATCAACCTCTATGTGATTTACAGACAGTGAAAACATCTGTCAACCACAGACTGCTTCCTGTTTCTGTCGGGCTCTTCTGTAAGTCTAGCAAAGATGAGCCTATTCTGTAAGACGCTGTTTTTTGAAGAGGATGAAGCTCTATCAGCTGGGAATAAGAGGCTGAATTGAGCTTTAGTCTATGTATTCTGTCTCCATCCTCAGTTACCCACTACACAGAGGCTATAAATAGAGAGAGTGCAGTGTGCTCTTGTTAGAAGCAGAGAGTGGATTGGATGGTAATGTGGTTGAGATGGAAGAAGAGAGGCAAAGAGCAGTTAGATGAACAGAAAGTCTGTTGTGCAGCTCCATTACAACACTCAGAAATGGCTGGTTCATTCTGCAGACTTAGGTGCCCCACGTAATACAAAATTAGTCAAGATTTATCGAGAGTGTAAAGGATTTTTCCTAATATTTTACAGCTAACATTTAAAGAAAAATGTTATACATTTATTTAAAATATAAGAGCAGAGCACATACTTCACACATTTACAGAACCTCAAAATGTCACAACATATTTAATTGTTGTGACAACACATTATAACCACAAACCTGCAGCTTTAGCACTCGTGCACTTTTACATGAAACAGGTAGACACTCACTACTTTCTCCCTGGAGCGCAGCACCCCCAGTTTTCCAAAGCGGACATGGAAAGGAGAGCACTGGAACGTCCCATCGGGCTGTCGGACCACAATCACGTCGATGCAGCCTGAGAGAGTGGCCTGATTGATTCCTTTATAGAGCTCCTTTACTGTCACCAGCACCTGGCCCGCCAGCTGCCCCACATAGTTCATGGTGTTCACCTGTCAGCAAAAATAGCTTTCATTAATTAACACGTTACCTCCTGCCGCCTCATTTTGCCTGAATTAACAGCAGAATAAAACCATTAAGTCATTTTTTCCCCCCGTCTTTCTAGGACACGGTTCGTGTGAGGCTCCTGTTGTTCAGAATAGTCTGCAAAGGAAATTCAAGTTGGTCCCTAAACACAGCGGCTCTGTCCCATTTTCCTAAAGAGTCCTGAGCTGATCAAGACTTAATCAGGGCCTCGGCTGCAGCACCAGGGCTGCTGTAGATTATTCCAGAGAGGACAGAGAGTTTCTGTCTCCACAAGGAGCAGAAGTCATAATCAGTGGGCCAAAGTGGACCCAAGTTAGTTCACTATAACCAGCTAGTTTAGCTCTCTGTTAACTTAATGTACCCATTTTGACTGATCGTTAACATGAGTATCCTTGAGAGTTATAAAAGCCCTTTGCACTGTTTGTACAGCTGGCTGTAAATCTGTGACAGCTTTATGTTTGTGTTTGTGTGCCTGCATTCACGAGTGATCAAAGCCTGTCGCACGTTACCCTGACTTTCTTAATTAGAGTGAAAATGACTGATTTAACCTGAAATCTAGATTAATTAGCAATTCAAATAATGCAGACATGAAAAGAGGGTGCATTTGATACAGCGGCTATATTATCATCCCATCGGTTACGCTTTGACCCTCGTGTCTCCTTCACCGCCTCGTATTTTAGTCACAGATCACTTTGCTTTAGAAAAATGCTTCTGGCATGTTGACTGTGTAAGCATTCGTTTTTATTTCTACTGCTGCTTTAGTAACCGCTGAACATTTACTCTTCTCTGAATGTTTCAGGTCATTACATCTCTACCTGTCTGCTGATTTCTTACAGCAGGGCTTGAAGCTAAATAGTGTAGAAATGATTAATTTTATTCTTTTTTTATTATTATTTTGTGCAGTGAACCTCCACGAGTGGCAGAACAGGCACTCCTCCGTGTCTCATATTTCAAGGGTATTAATAGTAATAGCAATAATAATCAAATGTGTAGCATTCATGAGCAATTTACAGCACATTTTGTGCCGTTCAAAAGAGTCTGGCGAATCTGATTTGAAACAATGCAAAGGTCAGTGACGCAGTAGCTCATCCAGCTTACAATTCAATATCATTTACAGGTTATTGCTCATAAAATGGCAAATGTGCCCTTGACCACAGTTTGGTGCAAGACCCATTGAACTGTGGTTGGACAGACGGACAGATGAGGGAAAAAATAGTCTTTGCATGAAGTGAATTTGATTTGGTTTTCTACCTACCGGCCCTGAAGGATAACCCAATACAGAGCCAGTGCAACACTGCTCCAATTGTAACTTTTAGAGTAGCAGGATCAGTTTTCTACTGGTCTTCATCAGACAGCTTTATCAAAGAATGCCAGTGTGTAAAGACATTTGTGATCAGGGGTCTTCCATCAACACGGCCCCAGTATTAGCTTGCATAATAAATCATTAGTCCATCCAGAAATCTAATAGGACTCTGTGCTGTGGACAGTCAGATATAACAACACTTGGTAAGACTCACCATCACTAGGTCCAAACTTACTTCTTATATTGGCCAATAAGAGTGTAAAGTCTACAATGACCTGTGTATGTGCTCATCATAGCTATTAGGAGTCAGGAAGCAGCTAAAACATGACACCTACTGTAGATGGCCAAAGAGACAGCTGACTCCCAAATGGAGCAGGTTAAAGGTTTGAAGGTAAACTCTGACCCATGCTGTTTATAATCAGTGTCATTACTCAGCTCATGCAGTTTTGGGGTTTCCTGCTTTTCTCATTTACCGCACTAACACCACAGCAAACAGAGGTCATGTTTTCAGAGCTTAACCTTGTATTTAACACACATTATTTCATCTCCGCAGCACGCCAGTCGAAGTCACACAACTGTCATTATGTGTTGTCATTTTGCTCAGCCGGTACAATTACTGAGCTCAAATGTTTTAGGTTATGCGTTTGCAACATGAAACCTGACATGCAGATAAGGATTCTCACATTTGAGTTACTGTGTTGTGTTTGAAGCAACACTTAGGAGACTGAATGTGAGCCGCTTACCAGCTGCATGGACTTTAAAATCATTCAGCCTCTAAGACTGGAAGCCAACGTTCCAATTAAACTCTAATGTGATTGGACATTAGATCAAAATCATACTACCAAAAATCATAACTATGATGAATACACATAATGTGGTAAGAAGGCAATAAATGAAGTACATCTTATTGGGCCTTATATTACTGGCATGAGCATGCTGTTGCTCTCCTGGTGATCACTCAGTGAATTAATCAGCAAAAGCAAGGAAAGAAAAGGAAACTGGTTTTGTTAATCAACTATTTTTATTCTATATAATCTAGTTCCAATTTCTAATATGTCTAAATATATGTATAAACAGAGCAACACTGAAGATAAATGCCACCTTAGCTCACTCTACACAGTAAGATAGAAGTCAAAGTAGCTCCCCAACTCACTAGAGTCCAGAGGGACTTCAGGTGCAGCCGCCGGTCCTCCTGCTCTACAGGTGTCCTTCCTGAGGACTCCATGGGCTACCTCCTTCTCTCTCTCCCCCCCACCCCGTCCTCCTCAAGCAGCCTGCTTCTGGTCTGTGCCCTGCAGCACAGTTCCTATGACCTTCCTACATGCACTGAGGAAAAAGTTCTCAGAGCCTGAGCTCTAAAACACTTACATAATCTATTTCAGCACCAAGCCCCCAGTCACTGCCAGCCTAAGCAGTGCAAAACACCTTCAGGGAACACTTTAATCTAATGGATTTTGATTTGAATAAAAGTTTGCTCTGTAAAATGTGAAAAACTCTGCAGAACAACAGGTGCCAGAGCATGTCATCACGCAACTGTTAGTATTTAAGAAGGGAAAACTAGGTTAAGGCCATGGACTAAACAAGATTTAACCTGTTGTTGGATATACTAGACATAAAAAAAAGTCATTGTTTGTTCTGCAGAAACCCTGAATGTGTGTAAAGTATCAACAATCCATCTCATACTTGGGTGAGATACAGTGGTGAGAAGACCACAAATGTTACTGAACGACGCACTGTGTGCAGCAGCATTTAACAATACAAGTCGATAACAACATTACACTGTGTGCGCTGAATTCCTGTAATGTGCGGTTGCTTCCCCTCCCGCTGTCAACCAAAGCATGCTGTACACTGAGAACTGCAACGCTCATGTAATGTTCAAAGCAGAAGTGTCTAGATGAGAGTCATCGGGACACAACAACGATGTCCAACAAGAGCTCCCTGTTGAGCGGACTGTGCACTGTCTGCTTTATCTGCAATGCAAACAACCAAATTTAGAATGAGTCTGACTCCCACAGCACTTCTGTCACACACATCATAATCTCTATACAGAGATACAGGCATGCGAATTTGCAGAATGCAGGCAAAGGACAAGATATTTGGTAGATCTTTTTCTGTTATCTGTTAAAAGTGCAAAAGACTAGTGACATCTGAGCAGGCTCTGGTTGCATGTAGGTAAATGGTCAATTTACTTGACTGGTAAACATCCTGTAGCTCTTTTAGTTTTTTCCCTGCAGGCAGAACATTAAGTCTTAACCCAGATATCCCCGGGTTGCACTAAAACTCTGAAAATATTGGCTGGTATCCCCAGAGGTTCCCACATTAAAGATCGAAAGGTATGATGTTCTGTACAGGCTGGAGAGCCAGAGTGTGTGGGCTTGAAATTAGCCAAATTTATCCGGAAGCAAGAATACACAAGTCCAAAACATTTTGGCCCACCCACCTTTCAGTAGGAGGTGAGTGAAAAAATGCCCAAGCCCATGTTTTGTTTCATAACTACCAACAGTATAAAAGATGGGACATAGCCACTGTGACGCCACCCATTGTTTTTTAGTGCCATTATGAAGCCTATAGACATCTGTTTTGAAACTGGATGTGACAAGCAAGGGATGAACCAGACTGTGAAACTGCACACTCGCCACAATTTGAGACGAGCTGTTAGCCAATGAGCACCCTCCTCTTCTCTGACTCTAAAAATAACCATAATTATCAATATGGACTTAACATTTTATTCAGTATGACCTGAAACTAGCGAATGAGCCCATAAAGTCATCAGGAAAGTGTTTACTGAGGTCACAGAGCACGAGAGCTGGGGGTCATTTTTATATAGAATCCTATACAACAGGAAGTATTTGCATAACCAGAGGCGTCGCCTCCTGGTGGCCATTAAACTGAATGACCCAGACCCAGAAGCTACATCCATGTTTTATCCTAAAAAATGAGAAGTACATGATAAAGATGGTTTTAAAAAAAAAGCTCATCAACAGGATAGTAAACAGACCAAAAGGCTTCTGTTTCAAATGCCAGCATTTGTCTGGGCCTCTTCCTTATTCACAGGAATCAGTTTGTATTCACAGGATGTCCCATATGTCACAATTTAACATAATATAAGAGCCTTTGTTTTAGGTCCTTTTTTGGTTGCATTGCAAAAATGGCCATATACAAATCCAGCACATCCAGGACACTCTCTGTGTGGGGTGACAGGCCTTTAAAAGGTGTTAATCCAGTTTACAGTCTCGTAAACAGGATTAACACCACGCACGTTCCTGCTGCTCACTACATGCAACTGTCCAACGTGATTGTGCGTCGCGTCAGACAGGTGTTGTTTTGGCCAAGGTTGTGTTAATGAGTCTGCAGGTTTTCTTTAAGACCAGCTTGACGATGCTGAAAATCCAAACGGGGCTTCATCGAGATTTCGATTATATAATAACGGTTTCCGTATGTGATGTCCTAGGATCACTTGTTTTATACAAGATGATTTAATGACATAAACATGGGGGCAGGGTGGGGGGATGTCAGCAAATCCCCATATTTTAGTAGCTGGAAATGAGAATATTTGACATTTTTGGATGTTAACTGACTTAATCCAAGCAGCAGGCTACACGCACCTGTAGATTATATCCTAATAATAAAAACTAATCACCTTTTGTTGACATTTCTCCAGTAAAGCCTGTGAGGCATTTAAGTACACAGTTCTTAAACCTTAATTATACGCCAGAGGCTGACTGCTACTCGTTATCTCAATTCTCCACAAGCAATACTCAGAATCAAACAGGACTTACGAGTTACATAGGAGCCGCTAAACGACTCCTTCAAGGACTCCGCAGCGGCGTAGAGGAGCGACATTAATCATAAATTCTTCTCCGGCTCTTAAATGAGCCTTTGCGGGGACAGCGAGCGGTCAAATCATCCTACCTGCTGGAGTACCGGCTCACCCGCAGGAAGACACCGTCACTCAGCCTCTCCGCCGGCAGTTTGCCGAGTTCCTGCGTGCTGCTGCTGCCGGTGCTGCTGAGTGGAAGCCGAGCACACCACGTGACCACGAGGTCACACGTGACCCCAGTGCAGGTGGTCAGATGATGAGGGTAATTACTAATTATTAAAGGTTCCGAAGAAAAGTGAGGAGTTTTCTATACAACCTTCAAAGTTTTCAGTAAATATCAAAAAAATTAAAAATTATGGGACAGAATTTTTAAATAAGATTTGATATTAGGATAGGCCTACAATGCCCTATCCAAAACAGCACTAGTAAAAATAAAAATTAATTAATTAATTTAAAAAAAAAAACACACACATTTGGTCAAAGCAGACCATAACTTGGCTTTTAGATCCAATGAACGACACCAAATGAGAGTCAATAGCAGAATAAGCTGTCCGGCATTGGAAGAGAAGATTTGGCAACTTTTTCATTGGTGCAGCCCACATACTCAACTCTGCTGCTTAACACACAAATGAATTTTCCTTACAAATGTGGCACCATTTAAGGAGAAATAAAATGGCTTTCTAACGGTATAAGATTTATTGCCAAGAAGCATTGTTACAACAAAGAATTAAATGACCAAACACAAATTTCCTTACTTTTTGTTCTATCATTCCACCCTGGAAAAAGAACTGTTCAAAGAAATCATGAAAAGTCCCAAATTACCATGACATTCATGCCCATGCTGAGTGTGATCAGCCATTTCTACAATGATTTTATTTCTGGTTAAATATCACATTTTTGTTATGAGTTATGCATTGAGATGCTTTAAAATCTAATCAAATCCTCAGTTTATGAGGTTTGTAAGGTAAATGGAGTAATTTCTTGAGCCACTGCATTCAAAAACGTGAAGAATATGCAGAGAATATACTGATGTCACATACAGAACAACAGTTAATCCACATGAAACAATTTCAAAAAAATATAAGGCATGATCAGTGTAGGTGATCTCAAAAAAACTACAGCCAATCAGATTACATTTTAATTCCACAAGAGCATGACTATCTATTAAAAAATGTCCCCTTTCTCCCTCAAAGAGCTGCCGCTGACCTTTAAGTTGCTACTTTATTGATCAAATGTTAAGAAAATTGCATTTCCATGATTTCTGTTCTGGGGTCAGAGGTCACATTCAGCTACAGTGCAGCAGAGCAGAGATTTGCTCCAGGACACTTCAGAAAGGTAAATATTTGGCAGCGCTGAATGTGAATGCTCATTTAAATGCCCCCCCACCATCAGACTGTTTCTCTAAATAAATTTCATGGAGGAACAGATGAAGTTTAACATCCACTGGCTCAGGAGAAGGAAGTGGAAAGTTTCACTTCCCCATAAAATACCGTTCAGTTTATGTCATGACTGTTTTACAGAGGGATTTCCAGAATTGATCAGCCTGGTACGTTAAAGTATCACTTTTCATTTGCTGAAAGAAATGTGAATAAATAAACCTCAGTAAAAGTCCATTTTAAATAAGATACATTTATGGAAATGTCATTCAGCTTGCCGTACTCTCGTCGTTAACTGAGCTCTGCAAATTTTACACTTGATCTGATTATTTCTGCCCTGTTTCACTCCAAGAATTTCTCATGTTTGCTTTAGTCTTCCCACCAACAAGAGAGGGCTGTACCACTTTAAGCCTGTAAGCCTGCGTTATTCTATATTCCTAAAACTACAATATGGAGTACAAAGGAGTGCAACAGTTTAATCCAATAAATATTACAGCAGCTCCTTTATTCAGGCAGATATAACAAAAAGATACACACAACCTATCAAAAAACAAAAACAGTAGAAACAGTATTAAATGTGTGCTTTTTAAAATACTACTCATCCCATTTCTATTAGTACAAAGTGGAATATTGTTATTATTAATATGTTGTGATAAGCCCACAGCAAACAGTATATAATGCTTTTATAGTCATTCACTGATTTCAGGCTGTGTCTCAGCCACTGCTTCAGACTCCTCTACACCGCCTGCAGGCTGCTCAGGGGCTCCTGATTGGTCAGCGGGCAGTGTTTGGTTGACCAAATCTGCTTTTTCATCTTTAATTTGGTCTGAATCTAAAACCTTACGTTCTTCTGCACCAACATGAGAAAGGTTTCCCTCAGTTTTTGCCTCCCTTCTTTTGCCCTCCTCTCTGTCTTCCACCTTTTCCACAGCAGATGACTTTGAGACAGATTCTGCAAGGAAACGTTCATTAGTAAGCGTTTCAGCTAGTCATGGAAAAATTGCATCATTCTGCAATGTCACCAGTGTTGAAAACACACATATCTCATTGAAACCTCCTCACCCTTACGCTTCTGCATTTTGCTTCCAGTGAGTGAGGTTTTCATCTTTTCCTTTGGAGTGTTTGAGCCAAACACTACATTTCCCTCTGCATCGGTCCAATATGAGGTCACCCCCAAGTCAGGTGTCCCCTCTGTGACCTCCACCTGAGAAGATCCAAAATGAAGGAAGACACTGCAGTCTGATGAAGATCTAAAATCAGATTTAACCACCACATGGTTGTTCAAAAAGTGATATAAACTACAATACTTACCCATGGAGCTCAGCTCAGTGAGATCAGACCTACCACTGACAGCTAAAGCAGTATATCTCATAGGGAAAATGATAAAAACTGTCATATTAAATACTATGTCATAGATATTATTTAATCTTTTCTGTTTAAAATGCTCTCAAGCTGAAAAGTGGAATATGTTCCTCTCCAGTGAACGCTGGCTCTCTTAGTTATACAGTAGTCTTTTGTGGTTGTGATGTTAATGGATATATGAAATGATATACATGGATATACACTTACCAGCCACTTCATTAGGTACACCGGTTCAGCTGCTCGTTAAGGCAAAGATCTAATTCAGCCAATCACATGGCAGTAACTCAGTGCATTTAAGCATGTAGACTCTCTCTGAGTGAATCTGTCTTGTTGATGTCAGAGGAGAATGGCCAGACTGCTTTGAATTGATTGGAAAACAGCAGTAACTCAAATAACTACTCATCTTCTTATGGCTTTTTCCAGTAGGATAAAACACCATGTCACAAATCTCAAATAATCTCAAACTGGTTTCTTGAACATGACAATGAGTTCACTGAACTTAAACCGCCTCCACAATCAGCAGATCACAATCCAAGCGAGCACCTTCGGGATTTGGAGGAACGGGAGATTCACATCATGGATGTATAACCAAAATACCTGCAGGAACTCTGTGATGCTATCATGTCAATATGAACCAAAATCTCTGAGGAATGTTTTCAGCGCCTTGTTGAATCAATGCCATGAAGAATTACGGCAGTTCTGAAGGCAAAAGGGGTCCAACTGGGTACTAACAAGGTGTACCTAATAAAGTGACCGGTGAGTGAAGCAAGAATTTACTATTACCAACTTTTAAGTTTCTACAGCAAACTTAATAATAAAACATTAGCTATTTCAGTAACAAATGATGCCCAAGCTGTGAAATACACTGCTATGTTCTGTTATCATCCTATTATTATAACCAGATTGAAGACCATAACAGTAGTGCATGTGGTGAGTCACTAAAAATGGCCTTTATGTTATTAGGATTTTGGATATTTGTGGTCTTTCACAGAAATAGACAACCATAGTTTTTTTTGTGTGTGTGTGTGTGTGTGTGTGTGTGTGTGTGTGTGTGTGTGTGTGTGTGTGTGTGTGTGTGTGTGT
>JAVDPK010002048.1:191004-250938 GCA_034780415.1 Cichlasoma orientale
TGTGTGTGTGTGTGTGTGTGTGTGTGTGTGTGTGTGTGTGTGTGTGTGTGTGTGTGTGTGTGTGTGTGTGTCATTCTTGTGTGCTTGATTTTTCTGCTCTGTTAGCGTTCCTCGTGACGAGCATGTCACGTTATCCTGAGGATACATCAAACAATTGTCCCACAACAAATATGAGGATTACAGTGAAGGCGGTGAGTTGTGCCCATGCTGGTGGTGGATCTTCAGGTTGTGACTGGGAGTGAAAAAGGAAAGTGAAAGGTGAAAGGTGAAGGGTTTAAATCAAAGTGAGGCAACTCAGAAAGGAGAGAGAAGAAGTGGAGGAGGTGGGGAAATATGTGCTTTTCTTTATTAGTCTCATCAAGAAACAGGGGAACAGGAAGAGAAGCAGTAACTGAAGCTGTCGGCATTAACAGTGACCTCACAGTTTACACTGCAGTGGCATCAACATCAAAAATAATCACTAATTATGGACTGGGGGAAAAATGGTGAGTTACATAAATAATAGTGAGTCGACAGCAGGCTGTTCAATATTCACTACACACAGTAACATTTAAAGTGAATGTGAATAAAGTGGAACAAACAGAAATGTAAAATCTCACAAAACTGCATGTTTTTAATCCTTTTGCTACAAATTTTGTTTACTTCCAAAGCACACCATCGGATTAGAGCCTCACACGTCTGTCTCGACTAGTTTTTTCTCAGGTAGGTTGAGTAAGACAGAACTGAAATGTCTGCAAGTCTCTGCAAGATGTTGTCTATAATTTAATAAACTGCTCCATCTTAAGTTCTTGTCTTGTATGGTTTGCTGGGAAGTCCTCATAATTTGTAGCAAATGTAAAAACGTTCCTGTTTTTAATAGACATTTATAGTAGCAGTGACAAATAAGCTTCATAACTTCCGTGAGATTTGTAATTACTGCACCAAATGCTACAGTATTAATTATAATTTTAACTCTTTCCTCTGCACTTTTGGATGTTTCATGTTCACTTTCAGCACCTTAAGAGTTTATTCGATTGAATTCTACACAAACCATCCAACACCACCTTTTTTTTTTCTTTCCTTTTTTCATTTTAACCATTTCCAGTACGCGTCATTTTTACATATTTACGACAAGATTTGGACCGCTTTTATTTTTTCTTGCCGCCCGCCTCGTCGGGGATGAAGACACTTACGGTGAAGTCCCCGCTCTCTGTGCCGTACTTGTTCTTCACCAGGATGCTGTACTTGCCCGAGTCTGACGTGTTCACCCCGGTGATGGTGAAACTGGCGAACTTGCCCGACTCGAACTTCAGGATGCAGTGCTCGTCAGACGTGATCTCCCTGTCGTTCTTCAGCCAGGTGACCTCTGGTACGGGGTTGCCCGAAATGTTGCAGGTGAGATTGAGAGCCTGGATGGAGGATAATACACAACACAATACATTTCACACTCAGGGCAGGTACTGTAGAGGTCCAGACTCTTTGTTGAAGACAGTGGGGCGTGAATAAGTGTGCTGGGCGATGTGGAAACCACATAAATTCAGCTAAAACTGTTTACCTTGCCCTCCTGTATGGTGACCACATCAGGCAGGCCTCCTGCTACCCGAGCACGATCTGAAAAGAAACAATATTATCTAATGATAAATTATTTTCAAAAACAAAAGCGTGCCCACAAAACTCATTGAATTGAAGCTACATTGTAAAGAAAAGTGGGCCACAGTGATGTGAGAGACCGATGAACTCATACAGAAAAGAAATACTTCCAAGTTGCTGCTGCTAAAGGCGGCTTACAAGCTGTTAAATCATCGGGTGTGCTTAGTTTTTCACACTGCTTCTGCATTTTGGTTTAGTTTTTGGTCAGTAAATAATGACATTGTGTAATATGTCATGTGTTGTTGTTAATCTGGGATTATATTTATGTAATTTTAAGACCTTTTCAAAGGATCAGATGATTTTTTAAAATTATGTCCTATATGTAAAGCCTCAGAATTGATAGACGGTGTACTTTGTGAGTTATCGTTTGTTATGTCTGTTACTCGGTTTAAGTAAATCAAGTTGACACAAATAACTGTAACTAGGTGCGTTAAGTTTACTTATTTTCTCTGAGGCAAACTTTTTAAAATAAAGACAACAGGTTATATTGTATTTATTGTACTGTATTAAAGTGGAGTAAAAAAAAAGAAAGAAAAAAAAGGGGGATGTATATAAAAATCTGAGTTATTGACTGCTTGGTTTTAGGTTTGGTCACAGAAAAATTAAAGCTGCATCATTTGAAACTCATTTAAGAACATTATATATAGCGCATCTTCATGAGGATTCAGGAGCTCCATTATCAGATCCAAAAAAGCCAAACATTAAAGAAGTGCAGCCAGTGTGAAGAGAGTGTGACTTACTTTTCTCTGCAATAGCAGCAGCTCTGAGGGGGTTAAAAAAGAGGGAACAACAAATTAGGTCAAAGGTGCTGAGAATCAGAATCAGCAGTGTTTAGACTTCTTCTGTTTTTGCATCTATTTTTCTTATATGAGGAAAGCTTTAATGACATTTAGAACCTCACAGATGTTGGGACTACATAATGATAAGAAATGTTAGCTATTGCCTGGTTATTGACTTACTTGAGTCGCTGAAATTCTGCAAAAGCGTCGTCAAATGCTGCAAAATAAAAGCAAGTTTTAAGAATCTGAATCTTTTTTACTGGCCAAGACGCTTGTTTGTGTTGCGTCTTATACAATAATTGCAAAACACCACATACAAAAAATCTAACTCGTCCAAAAAATAGTCTGTGAGAGGTGATAATTCCTACAAAACTGCACTGAAACTGTTAAAGTCAGTCACAGATAAGTAAAGATTAAATATAAAAGTTGAAATCAACCCAAGTATGAAGTCACAGCGGCTTAGACAGTCTCACCTTGACCAGCGAGATCTACAGTCCTCCTGAGGCCGCCTTTTCCATCGTAGAACTCGATGGCATATTTGCCCATGTCTTTCTCTGTGGGCTCTTTGATCTGAAGCCACAGCTGCTCACCAACCACGCCACTCGTGATACGGTCAGAGAAGGCGATCGCTGAATCCCTGTCAGAGAGACACTCATACAGTACAGGCCGCTTTGTGACACAAAAAACGCGGTTTAATCCCGCTCAGCTGACCCACTTAACGAACTCACAACTGAAAATTAAACGTATATAAGGTATAAATTTGATTAGAATTTACTTGTTTGGTTTACGTCAACTAACCGAGAACCTACTTGTAGTGCCATGTGACTTGGAGCAAGTCGTTGTAGTAGCTGACAAAGGTGTAGATTCGGATGCCCTCATCTGTGCTTGTGATTTTTAGTGGAGTGGAGGAATTGGCTGCAAAGATAACCACAACAAGATGATTGTTTATTGTGTGTTGGCTTAAATATGTATCATATAACGTTACGTTGTGGACTAAATATTTCTTCTTACCGATAAAACTGAAAACTTCATTCATCAAGTCTTTGAAGCCTTAGAAGGAAGCAAAATTTCATCACCCTAAGAGGCTCATTTGCTGTACTATTTTATGATCTTATTGTATGACTGTATAAAGTTACCTTGGTCTGTCAGATTCAGTGTGGAGGTGTCCTGGCCTCTGTCATCCTTCAGAACCACCTCATACACACCAGCATCCTTCTTGGAAATCTGGCAGCGAAAGCAGCAACGTCAAATTAGCCCATGGACATTTTGTGAGAGGAAATTAAGTGTATTCATCTAAAAAGGCAAGCGCTTCTCTTCTGCTAGGGGCGCTGCAGAGCACACGTATATGATGCAAAAGCAAGTACGCAAAAATAAGAGGCGAACATCAGCTTAGGAAAAACAAAAAAAAGGCATTCTCAGGCAAAACGACAAAACCAGACGTGGCCGTTGGCCCACGGTCACAACAGATAACTGATCCCAACTTTAAGTCTTGTCCAGATCGGGCTGTCGACAATGTCAGCTGTGTCTGCGGGGAGGTCGCGCTGCAATGGGACACATGTGACATCATGTTTATATGCTGAATTACCTGTGAGGGAAGCATGCCACAGTACTAGGACAGACGTAACAGACAGTGCGACACAATGGGATGGGAGTAGTTTGTGAGACGTAGGTAAGGCACAGAGATGGGTTAGATGAAAAGAGAAGAGAGAAAATATGACAGAACAGTTCAAATTTGTTTCCTATTTTATTTTGAAAGTATTTCTTTTCTCTTGACTGTTTCCACCTGTGCCCAGTCAGCCCTCCGTGCATACATTACATACTCCTGTCTCTGCTGGAAGGTAAGGACAGAAAGATCCACACAGACAGAAACAGCGCCGTACATTTACAGTCATATATGCAAATGAATTCACTGATGGTTATGCAGTACAGAAACAGACACATATATACACATATTCACACTTCACTTACTTTCTCACACTCTCACCTGAGCAATTTCCAGTTTCAGCACTCCCTCTGTGAAGCCGAGGTGCTCGTCCGCTTTGATCTGGTGTCTGTCTTTGTACCACAGTGCGGAGGTCTCCTTCTTCATGTTGCCCACCTGAAACCCAGCGCAGCAGGATGATGCTTTCACAGTTCAGAGGAAAGAAAGAAATGTAGCAAGAAAAATCTCTAAATTTCAGGCTCACCTTGCATTTGAGTACAACGCAGCATTCTGGCGTCACTTCCCAACTCAAGTACTCGATAAAGTGAGGGCCTGGAACAGGCATTGCAGTTAAAATGATGACAATCACGTATGATAATAACACAGATGAATCTGTGGTAGCAGTCAGACTCACCTTGCTTTCTGAACCACTCTTTTCTCTGGAACTCTGATTCCTTCTGCAGCTGCTTGAACACTGCAAATACACACATTACAGTTTTTAGAAATTACGTTTTAAAGCAGCATCTAAAGATGAACTCTGGTGAAACCTTTGACCTGAACCTGCTATTTAATTAAATTACAATGAATGATAGTTTGAGCTGCACCTGCACAGCTCCAGGATTTCTAAAATGGTTCAGTGCCCTCTAGTGTTGAGAAGTTACAGGTGCTGAACTCTTCATCACTGCTGCACATAATACCCAAATGGTACATGAACTACACTCACGGGCCACTTTATTAGGTTCACCTGTTCACTCAGTGGCACTCAGTGGACATATCATCCAGGTCACGGTCGGGTTTTTTTCAAGCTCTCAATATCTAATCATGGCAGCAACTCAAAACAAACATACCATCCCCAATCAGCACCAAGCTGGACTGGTTGGTAGCTTTCCCATCCTGCAGCTGGAAGGTGTATGTGCCCTCGTCTGCTGGGGTCAGAGAGTCCATGGTCATCTCAATCACACCGGTGTTCTTGTCAAAGTTCATCTTGTATTTCTGCCAAAAGAAAAAAAGCAACAAATATTTTACTTTAAAATAGAACTAGAGCATAAAGGAGAAATAAACCTGAAATATCTGAATGGAGATTCTTACTGACCTCCCCCTGAGAGAGAACATTATCGTTGAAAACATAATCGACTTTGCCATTAGGGGACATCTTCTCAGCCTGCAGCCAAAACCGAACTCGACCCTTTTCCAGCAGCTCCACGGCCAATTCTGACTTCAGGGGAATAACTAGTGCAAAGAGAGTAGTGATGAAATAGTGAGCAAAACCAGTCCAGTTTATGACAAACCACTAAAAAAAAAGCAGATTAAGCACTCACTGGGGAATTTGTGGTCATGACTGATCTCCAGCAGCCTCTTTAACTCTAAAAAAACCCAAAATCAACAAGAGATTCATAATTTAAGATGAAAAAGCAACAAGTGATGCAATTTTATTCAAAAATATTAAAAATCTTTGTCTCTTCTCTGAAGTTTATAACCCACCTTCCTCAGAGAGAGTGTAGCTGGATGAAACGCCATCAGAGTGAGTGATGAGACATGAATAAACTCCGATGTCCTCCTCCCCGGGACTGTTGAAAACAACTTTAGACCTGCAGAGGAAACGCAGCATTCATGATATGAGAGGTGATGGGGCACTCAAATAGTCTTAGCTTTAAATGTTCCGCTATCTCACTTGGTTCCCTTGGTCTCTGTAGTCAAGCGGGCGGTGTCTGCGATTTCCTCGTAGTTTTTGGACCACACAAATTTGGAGTCGGGGGTCATGTTGCCGCATTCAAAGTTCAGGGAGATGACACCATCATCATCGACATCCACGACGATCTCTTTCGTGCCTAAAAACACAAGGAGGTGAGAGGAAAAAGGAAATCTTATCTGCTGGAATTTGTTGTATCATCACCACATGTTCAATCATTTCATCCCACCTGGTTTGGTCAGAGCAGGGACCGGCTCCGTCACATCTGAGACTTTTCCAACTCCGGCTTTGTTCTGAGCGCGCACACGGAACACATACGTCACTCCCTCCTTAAGATCCTTAATCTGTGAAAAAACAAACAAAAAAAACCCCTCATGAATCAGCCGCCTGCTGACACCTGCTGACACCTGTGAACCTCTCAGAGAAATGCATTCCTGATGCCCACCTTTATGTACGTCTTCTCTATGGCTTTGGTGTTGACTCCTCTCCACGCCTCCTCTGGTGCATCCGCTTCCTTGATGTCAATGTAGAACCCGTTGACAGGATCACGGCCCTGGTACACAGGTGGTTTCCATAGCAACACTAGAGAGTCGTTCCGCACCTCTCTAATCTGCAGATCGTGTGGAGGTCCTGCAGCCCAAAGTAGACACCCAGAAAGACATTGGAGGCTAAATAACAAACCCTTTTTACTTACTCATTTTCAAAGCTGGGGTGGGGGCAACATGAATTTCACCAACAGTGAAACACAGGGTCCAACCAACCTGGGACAGCAATGGTCCATTCCTCACACAGGAAGGTTTTACTGGGCAGCGATGGGATGCCGACACCAGCCATGTTGGCTGCTCGCACCTGGAACTGGTACTTCTTATTCTCCTTCAGGTCAGACACCTGGGGACAAACACACAAAAGGATTCTCCTTTGCAAATTCAGCACATATAACTTCAGCCTCGAACGAGTTTTTCATATCAACCCACCCTGTAGGCCCTCTCGCTGACAGCCTTGATGTTGGCCTCGTGCCACTTTCCCGGCACGCCATCGATGACCTCACGGTAATCCACAAAGTAACCAGTGATGTCAGCGCCTCCGATGAAGGTTGGCTGTTTCCAGCCCAGCACCATGGAGTCGCGCACGCACTCCAGGACGGTGATGCCATAGGGCGGAGCGGGAGAGGCTGAGGCACAGATCTCAAATTAACACCACAAAACCTCAGCTCGAAGAGTGATCTAATGGGAAACTGAAGCGCTACAAAAGATTTGATACTTTTAATTTCCAAGCCTTTTTTCACTGCTGCACAGCTGCTCTACTTCTGCACTAATGATCCGTGAGAGCTTCAGTGTCCCATTACTGGAGACAGTAGAGGCAGTTGTAGGTGAACACCTGCTATAACAACATGTTGTCAAACCCAACCCAACACATCTGTAACCTTGATACTCACTGAGATTTTGGGAGATACTTTAAATGTTATGTCTTTACTCTAAATATGAAAGATAAACATAACTGTGAGCTTTGCTCTGATTCATGAAGCTGTGGCTCTGCCTTCAAATTTAAAAGACAGAAAACAGATAAGCATATTTCAGAAACTATTCTTTTATACACTGAATCAGAAAGTGTAAGGCGGCCACTGTATTTATGGTAACAAAGGACACGGTGATTTCAGAGGCCAGGTTAAAGGGGTGACTGGGAGCCAAAGGTCTGCACAAAAGCAGGATCAAGTAACATGGTCATAATAAAGTGGCCTGTCAAATACAAATAGTCACATGAACTTTATACCCTCTCCTGATTAGGAGTGAGAAGGTGCTCAAAGCATCTGAGAAGTGGGCGTCTGATTAAGTCCAGAGTGCACTCCCAAAAAGGTCTCAGGTCACAAGTGTTCTCTCGGTTGGATGACCCACTTTTCGAGGACAGGGTGTGATTAAGGGGCTCCTGCCATGAACTACTTTGGTGTGTTTGTGTGTTAAAGTGCTCTGGGTAATCAGAGGCAGGTCCTGAGGTGGTTGACACAACATATATAAGTCAGGGGGGTTGGTGGCGGCCAGAAAGCATGAGTTAAACCCAGGTTTGGTGGTGTTTACAGTGACTTACCTTAAAAAAGAACAGCATGAGTATTTGTACCTATTGCAGGACTGATGTAAAATCAAGGCAGATTATATTTTCATGGCTCGTAAAAGTGGGTGAAAATTGTACTTTCCTTTGTGGTTTTATTTGGATTTTACAGAAGGTTTCCGTCTGTGACCAGTGCTCACCTGCTGACTCTCTCTGGGGCCTCGCTTTCTCCCGATTAGCATCTACAGAGAACTTACGTGCCTGCGAGGCATCAGGCTCATCGGCTGTCTCCACAGCCTGGTCCTGAGGCTCAGCAGTTACTGGGTCTAAGTGTGCAACTGTGACTGTGTCAGTGTGTGATTCAGAAACTGAGCCTGACACAGACTCTGAGCTCAGGTCTTTTGCCAGGTCAGGTGCTCGGGACCCACTGCCTCTCTTGCCCCACTTGTTTTTACTGTCCTTGGGGTCAGGCTCTGTGAGGTCTGAACTAGCAGCCCTGGCCCCTTCCCTGGCTTCAGTGTCAGCCTGAGCTTTATTGCGCTTTTGCATAGTGTCGGAGGGGAACTGGACAGTTTCATGCGTGCCCGTCCAGCGTGGCCTGTGCTCAGTTAGTCGTCCCACGTTACCCCCCGGCCCCATCTTCGGCAACACACCGTGTAGGATGCCACCCCCTACGGGTGTTAGCAGAGAAAAGCAGAAGAAGCTTTTTAAAACAGGCACAGATCCATCCACAGTTCTTTCTCAATCACACAACATTAAGAGACCAGATAAGAAGAAACAAGCGAAAAGCATGAAAAAGCAATATTCACTGAGCTGGCAGTCGAATACAGAACAATGTCTTCATCTGACTGGGAGTGGAAATGAAGACAAGATGGCCAATAGGTGACATCCATGTTAGCAGGCTTCATTTGGGATTATGAGAGCATGCAGGCATGTAACACAGAACAGCCGGCCAATTATGTGGGTGTGCGGCTGACCATTAATAAAAAAAACTCAACTCATGACTATGGAAACAATGCCAACAGATTCCATCATCTCTTAGATTTCATCTCCAAAAATGACCTAAGCTGCAGGTCGAGACCAAATGAAACAGCACGCCATGATCTAATTCATGGGAGGTAGTGTCACATTTTAATCCGTTTGAGTTTTTCTTCAGATGCAACAGTTATTTCAGTGTCGTGGTTGCACAGCGTACAACCCCAATTCCAAAAAAGTTGTGTTGCTGGATAAAATGCAAGTTTCATAAACCCCATAATTATTCACCATGGAGCATAGAAAATATATCAAACGTTTAAACTGAGAAAAATCACCATTTTAAGAATTTTAAGGGCAGCAACATCTTTAAAAAATTGGGGCAGAGTCATGTTTACCACTGTGTAGCATCCCTTCTTCTTTTAACAACAGTCTGCGAGCATCTGGGAAATGAGGAGATCGGATGCTGGGAGAGAAATGCTGTCCCATTCTTATCTGATTTAGGATTTTAGCTGCTCAACAGTCCTGGGTTTTCTTTGTTTTATGATGCTCCAGATGTTTTCAGCTGGTGAAAGGTCTGGACTGCAGGCGGGCCAGTTCAGCACCTGGACTCTTCTACTGTGAAGCCACATATTATTGTTACACAATTTGAGTTGCAGATTTTTTTTTTGCAGATTGGTGAACCTCAAAATGCAAAATCTTCCACCACCTGTTTCCTTTTAGTGGCACTAACAGTTGTCCGGTCACAGCTTTTTGAGACATGTTGCTGCCGTCAAAGCTAATATTTTTCATGAAACAGTAAAATGCCCCAGTTTAAACGTTTGTTTTCTGCGTTCTATTGTGAATAAAATGTGAGTTTATGGGATTTGTAATTAATCGCATTCTGTTTTTTATTCATCCCAAGATTTTTGGAACTGAGGTTGTATAACTTAATGCAAGTTTATGATAAAAACTGGTGATTGTTGTTGCACTGAAACAATCTGTTTGCATTTGCAGCATCAGTCTCTGTGGTTTCAGTCACAGTCTTAAAATACCCCCCCCCCCCCCGAAAAAAGAGAATTTCCTTCAGATACTCACACAAGATTTTAGTTTTAAGAAATTAAGACCGAGTGGAAAAGTGCCACAAACTGAAGTTTTCACGCAACAGTGTGTACGACTCCTCAAAAACCAACATAATCCTGCTCTTATGGGTTCGATTTAGTCAAGCTCTCAGCTAAGTGCCTGTAAGGCATTCATTTGTTAAACTAAAGACTCTGATGTAATTGTCTTCTTGCACATTTGTGCATCACTTCTCTTTCTGTTTTGATTAGAGAGATTTTGTGCAGTGTCAGAAGACAGTTCTCTTTTTTCAGACTATAATCAAACCCACAAAGGCTGATGCTCCAAATACTCAGCTAGCCAAATTTATCCCTTCTTTAATCCGCACAACAATTTTCAGCTGTGTTAATATAATTGGAATCGGGTTTTTCTAATGATGAATCAGCCTTGAAGACAATGATAAAGTAACACAACATTCCAGCAGAAATGGATGTGGCATTACTAACACATCTGTCTTCATCAAAAATATGTACACTGGCATTCTTACTAAGAGTTTTTCATAAGGGATAAGACAGCATGCAGTTCAGCACAAAGCTGGGCAGTGAATGAGTGACATCCAAAGGCTGAAAGCTGTGTTATTATAATGCAGAGAGAGTTTATTAGGGAACACATGCAGGATTGTTTCTGTTGCTGGCTTTCAAAGTACGTGTTAGGTCTAGACAACAGTTTAATATAGTTTATGGAATAATGTGAAAATATTGACTTATAAAGTATAATAAGTCCAACGGAACAATACCACTGCTAGCTGATAACAGAGGGTGGGAAAGGTTCGAGTGGAGGTACCTTTAGCACTAATGTGGGGTTGCCGACACATCCTGTGTCAAAGACAGGTGAGGGGAAATGGGGGGTGATAGTGGTGATGTGTGACACTGAGCTGCTTTGTAACCACCGCTGAATTGGATCAAACTGACCCAAATTAGAGGAAGTCTACAAGTCCTGACCCCCAGCCCTGCCTCAGGCTGTGCAGGGAGGAGGAGGTGCTAAGGGCAGGTGTGGCTAGACAGGGTGGGAAGTAGGCAGAGCATACAAGAGTGTAGAATAATGTGACAGGGTGACAGAGTGGAACAATGGTGGAGAAAGTGGGGGAGCTGAAGACATGTTTTGAAAGGACAGTAGTAGCCTAGAACACACTTTATGGTAAAATATAGAAAAAAAGCCACTTGTTGCATTACTTCTTCCATACAGTGACTGTACTAATATGAGCAGTGATCAGTCTGTGGTGTTCAGTGCATCTAAGAGTTGTGCTGTGTTGAAATTTCCAGCACAACTGGCTCAGAAATGCACAATATAACACCTTCTAACAAATTTTAATATAAATCACATGATAAGGTAAAAATAATGAACATCCTCTGATTATCACTTTATTACAATTAGAAGTGATGGATTGATTTTACTCACCAATAGCAGCCTTCACCTCCACAGGCTCTGACTCCTGGGAGAACCCGCTGATCCCTGCGGCGTTCACGGCCCTCACCTTGAACACGTACTTCTCTCCTGTGGTCAGACCGTGGCAGATGAACCTGCAAATGCATGCAGTGAGGTGGCCATGAATTTGCTTCAGCATTTGACAAAAGAAAGCAAGTGGAGTTGCTTTTACCTGGTGGCATTTACGGGCTTGTTGTTGCATGGCTCCCACACGTTGCTGCCCACAATGCTGCCATCAATGTAGTATCCCACCAGCTCTTTGGCATCACGAGACGCTTCCCAGGACACAACAACTGATGTGTCTGTGTTCCTGGTGGGAATAACTTTTCCTGGGGCAGATGGGATATCTGGGGACAAGAATAGTTACTATGTTATTATGTGATAAATAAAACTTTTCTAAACTAAATCTAAAAGGCCTAATCCTAACGCTCTATGTTTACGTGTCTCTTTTCTGACCAAGCTTGTCTCCAACTGTGGTGGCCTCAGTGGGGTCAGATGGCTCGCCAACACCGGCAGAATTGCAGCAGCGGACACGGAAGCGGTAGGATTTCCCCTCGGCGAGATCAAACAGCGCAAAGCGAGGAGACTTTACTGGGATCTCCGTGTTCACCCTCTGCCAGCTGTCTGTGCCGGAAACACACTGACAGGCAAAGAGGAAACTGTCACTGATCACTGAAGCTCAGGCATGTAACAATTTCAAATGCAGAAAAGAAAAGAAATGTTTTGGTTAAAGTGTAGGTGAGGAAAGGTTGAGGAATAATTTACCTTTTCCACATAGTACATGACACCCTCAAGGCCTTTCTCTCCCGGTGGCTTCCAGCTCAGCACCACATAGTTTTTGGTTGCCTCTGTCACCTGCAGCTCAAGGGGTCTGCCAGGAACAACGCCCTCTGATGGTCAAAAGAGATAGAATTAGGTCTCCATAGTAGAAAAATGAACCCTTTACCTCCAAATGGATGTATTAAGATCACATCTATCACTCACTGGAAAATGCACCCATTTAATAATTTCTTTCTTCATTATTATTCTTTATTGTTGGCATATATAAAATGTACATAATAGCGTGCAAACTAGCTTATTGCTGCAACAGTCGTCACATAACCACACAGAAGTCATATCAGCATAAGTTCCCTTGATATGGGACACAAAACTGGCGCTTCTCCTTCATTCAGTGTGGTTAGTAAGCCTGAATCAGGTGGACCCAGAGTTAGAGGGCTTTATAATCCACTTCTACTCGAGTCTGTTAACTGATATAAATCGTGATATTAAACCTCTGCTTTCCTACCTGCAGGCTCCTCCTCTGTGACAATGATTTGGCCGGTCCAGGGAGCAGAAGTACCTGAGCACATGTAGAAGATCAGCACAGAAGCATTATCAGTCTTGGGATTTTAGGTGGGTTAAATGTTTTCTATATTTTGCTTCAGTGGTCACTATTTGGAATCAGCCCATTTTCATATCAAAAACCTCTGACAGTGGTCATGGAAAAGCCTTTAAAAAATACTGATCATTCACAGTAACAATAAAATATATAATAAGATACGTATGTAAAGGAAATTCCCTTGTTTTCAGAGTTTTGTGATGTACATTATTTGATACCCAATGCTAACTACAGACTTCTTGCTTTTATTCTCCAAAATCCTTAAAAATGGTTAAGAGTGTTTGTGGACTGGACGTCTTTGACCAGACTCATGATAAAATCAAATTCCTCTCGCTGCCAAGTACCTCTCATGCGGGCGCGGTCAGCTGGGTCCATTGCAGCCACCGGCTCTGAGACTCTGGACGGGCGGCTTATGCCGCTTTTGTTTACAGCACGCACACGGAAGATATAAGAACGGCCCTCCACCAAGCCAGTGACGGGGAAACGGGCAAACTTCACCGGGGTGTCGTTGCACTGAATCCAGTGGTTGGTTCCAACCTCACACCTGTGCATAAACATTAAAATATTAGTCTGTCAAGTTTTATCACCCATGCTATACTGCCTCTGACTTTCATTTGAGAAGAAGTTTTACATTTTGTGTCGGTAGCTCTTTCTGTGTCTATCAGTTCAATTTTTTAGCTTTGGAAGCTGAAGCCACAGGGAGCAACACATTGACCAACCTGTCCACAAAGTAGCCCAGGATGGAGTTGCCACCATCGACAGCTGGCTGCTTCCATGTGACAATAATGTAATCCTTGTTGGCATCCAGACAGCGCACGTCCAGAGGGGCTGCAGGAGCTCCTTCGACCTCAGCATCAGCATCTAACAGATACAAGAATGTGATCAGGACAGCGTGAGTACTCGGCTTTATTTCTGCGATAAATTGGTGTTTGTTTTGTAGTCTGTGGATGGTGTGGGTGAACTGTGCAGCTGTAGGGTTTAATGCCAGGAATATTTTGGGTCCTCACGTCAATCACAATCCTAAAGCAGGAGGACAGAATTAGCACAAGTCTGCGCTGAAGTGAAAGGGATGAAAGAGGTGACTTAAAGGAAGCAAACATGCCTGTCATCAGTAGCTAAAGCCAGCTTTATTTTAACTGTACATGTGGAGGTAGAAAGTCTGCCTGACAGATTTGCTTTACACAAAAGTATAGTTAAATGTTATTTATTTTCCTTGGTCTCTGCTAACAGCATGCTGAGATATCAGGAAGAGAAAACAACACAGGCTGGTTATTCACTGGCTCATAAAGCTATCCAGAGAGCACAGTAAAGAAACTGGGCGGTCTGTTGTTTCTCCTTAAAGCAGGTATTTACCAGATCCATCTGCGCTCACAGCCAAACTCTTTCCAGATTTGAGCTCTCTAAGAATAGCATGACTGCAGCCGCGATCATATAGCATTTTGTACCTGGATTCTTCTTTTCCAAGCGACCGTGAACTCTAACAGGACAATGAGCAGGCTATTTTTCAGCCTCCTCATACTCAGCATGGTTCCTATGTAGAAGCTGAAGCTTCAAAGGTCAGATTGTCTCCGAAGACAGCAAAGATAAGCTCCTGTGACCTATTTTTCCATGCTATTCGAACAGATGCCAGGGAGTTGCCACCCAGTGGTGTATCTATTAGAGATATCCTATTTAAAACCATCACTCACATTCAAACACTTTGACTTTTAGATGCCATAGCATCATCAGGTGCCAGGGGACACGGTGCTGTGACTTTGACCTAGATCTGATGGGCCTTTTGACAGAAACCAAGTTAAGGAAGTCCACTGAACTTGTGTTTACACGGACTGCAGTATAAATATCTGTGGGAAAATATCTTAGATATGTAACACTGGCTTTTATAAGTTTAGAAAAGACACAAAATAGCTTGGGTCTGAATTATTAAGGTTATTTGGACAAAACAGCTGGGGTTGAAGATGTAGACTATTTCTGGATATGCTGTATAAATGTGTGTACGTGTACCAGATTCAGCTGGCAGCATCAGACCAAACAAATAACTTATTGCATATTTGCACATTAAGCTAAAGCCTAAACTTTAACTCAATTAAAGGAGAATCTGAAAAGAATCTTTTTTTTTTTTTTGAGTTGATGACAAGAAACCGTTTAGGGAGGATGTGCCCACCTCTGACAAAGACGTAGGCGGAGTAGGTTTCATATCCAGACTTGGTGGAGACGCGCAGCGTGTAGAGGCCCTCATCCTCTTTGTTGAGGTGTGTGAGTGTCAGAGTGGCCCGATCTCCACTCCAGTGCGTGTGGGTCCATTTGGAGGGAGACAGCAGAACATCTGGAATGCAGGCCAGTGAGTGTTAGCAAGGTAACATGTAAACATAATGTACAGAGAACAACAGATTTAAAGCTACAAGCATTATACACTACAGGCATCCACTGGCTCAGTATCACAGCAAGCCTCCCTACCATCTCTGTACCACTCCACCTCTGGCTGGTAGCGCTGCAGGGCAGGGTAGATGATGACTGTACAGCCCAGACTCATGGTCTCACCCTCCCTTCCAAACGATACACCGAATTTATCAACAATGTGAGTCTGGAAGGTGATGCCGTACTCCGACACCGGGCCAACTATAGACGAAGGACGCGACAGCAAAGTCAGAGCTTTGGCTTGCATCGTTTTGAAACAGTTTACATACAAACAGCGACAAAAGGAAAGACTAGTGAGGTCAAATCAAGTGGAACAACAAAGTGTCGCACACATCAACTATCAAAGTTTTGCAGCCAGGTGGAAGAAGGGAAAGTGAGCATGTATAAAGAAAGAATGAAGGATAAAGACACAAATACAGACCAAAATAGTGACTCGAAAACTTCAGTGCAGTGCTCACAAAAAGAACCGTGGAAACACTTCCTGTTTTCATGCATTAAACACTCAAACACACAGACGGATGATCTAATTCATTAATTCACCGAGCAGCTCTTCAATCAAAATTTAATGAGAAGTATACATTTTCATACTACTACTATAGTGGTGGTTTTGAGTCAGAAATGTTGAAAAATTAGTACATTTTTCCACACTAGCTACTCTATGACTCATGAGACTGTTATGAACTTTATTGTGAAATTTCTACACAGACAAAAGCGGCCATGCTCGGACAAAAGGTTTCCACATTCTTCTGACCCTGTTACCTTCAGTAACGGCCCCTGCATTATCAAACAAAACAAAACAAAATGTTAGCGCAATAGCACCCACTGTTCTTCCACTCAAAATCTTTTCTCCTAACATCCCACCACCCTGCTCCCCACTGGGGTTAATTAGATTTAATACACAGCTGTTTACTGTGTGGTGCTTTTAAATCCGTTTGGACTTGCTGTCTTTGGTACTGTTGCCAACAGATTTAGTGTTCCATCGTGCTGCAGGCGGCTGTTTTATTAGCAAAAGGCTGCGTGGTACATGCCTAGTTGCACGCAGTAGAAAAAGTTGACAGCTGATTAATGGCCCAGAGAATGGCAACCTCCTTGTGACTAGGAAAAAACTGATTGCTTTGAATTTTTCTTGATGTTGATTGATTGCAAGTAGTTGTAGTGGCCAAACGGTCACCCAGAGCGTACAACACCCTCAAGCAGTGGGCAGCTACTTTCAATCACAAGGCAGTTGCACTGGTTGCCTGCTGGGAGGCAACCTGTCTCCAAATAATTACAGTTTGACTCAGACAATCACTCTTAGACTGATTGGTGAAAGTTTGCATAAAACTGCTGTCTAATTTATAAACACAGACAGATTGCCAGCACGATGCAATCAATCTCAGTCAGTTTATGTTGATGAGAGCAACTCATCTGTGACGTGTCTCTCTGCAACAGGGGACTCCACTCAACTGGTTGCCAGCTGGTATAATATAATATATAAGTAAGGTTGCCAAGTGTCTCTGTCATTTTGCAATTAAATCACCACCCTGCAGCAATTACATCACTATTTGCGGAGGAATTTTTGTTTGAATTCTTTGAGGTTCTGGCTGGATTGTGAATGCAAGCAGTTAATGTGAATTTTTGTGTAAGTAGACAGCAACAGATTTGCAATAGATGGTAACAGATTTGTGATTTTTACCGATTTATCAGACTTAATCACTGTATTATTGAAAACAGTTTGCATGTAGTTGCCAACTTGACCCCATTCAGCCGTAAACTGATTGCAGACTAATAGCAGACTGACTCCATCTTATTGCCATTTTATTACATTCTTGATGCACCAAAGTTGCTTTGAAGACACAACTGACTGCGAGTGGTCGCAGACCTGGTTCTTGTCTTCAAAGCAACCGTTTCAAAAGCAACAAGCCCATTGCACAAGGTTGCAGTAATTTTGGTTGTGTCAAGATCTCCACCCACTGTTTTCTGCAGTGTAACTGTAGCGTAAGAAAGCAGCTGAGCTGAAGACATGTTTGGTGGACACAGTTGGTGGAGACCAAAACAGAGCTCCAAGGAAAGGACTGTTTATAAAAAAATGTAAATGTTGCTTAGTACCGACTTATTTGCTAATGTTAGCAAGTTACTGTTTGTAATTTTTTGGATATAGTCTACATTCTAGGGGCCTGAAAAAAATCATTAATAAATGAATTCATTAAAAAAATGGCAGTAAATTCACACTTACGCCTGGGTGCTGGCAGGGACTCGTCAACGTCACCTTTGAACCCTATGGAGAGCAGAAGTAGTCACTATTAAAACATACAGAATTTACAGATTGTTCTATGACTTCATCAAGTTGATGGACTGAATTCACATTATTATTTCACACACATGCAAATTTAAGCTGTCAAATTTTACACACACTAGCTTTAAACTTTAACTTCAGGAGAATATAATTACTGCTGATTTCTTGTGATTTCATATGATTTGGGGATCATGAGCATATTGGAATCAGATCAATATTCACTGTGGAATTTGGTGAAACCTACTTTTGACAACAACGGAGGCAAAGGCCGACAGCTCTCCCTGGGAGTTCATGGCAGAGACACGATACTGAGCTGTATCATCAAAATCACATCTGAAAGAGGAGAGCATCAGCTGATTAAGGATTCACGTGTATGGCGCCCCTTCCCCCCCAGCTCAGCCTCAGTCCTCTCAGCCATGTAAATAATACCAACTATGTAAGCCCCAACTGTAAAGCGTTCCATCACTCCTGACCAGGAATAGTCCGGCAAAAAATAGACACCACTGATGATGTCATTTGCACCAGGTGTTGTGGTTTTCTGTACATGAAACAATCTGATGCGTGAAGCGTTGACATGCTCCACTAAAATGGTAAGGACTGAGCAGAAAGGTTAACTACTTTGGATAAGTAGTAGTTAAATAGACAGGCACATGGAAGGCTTCATTTTTCAGCCCTGGGGTTGAAAAATTATGCCAACAATTAAGTGACAACAGTTGCAGTTCCAGTAGGGGCCACTAGAGGCTAGTTGGAAAGTGACTATATACCAACATGTGAAATGCCCAACTTTACACTATTAAAAAGCCTGTTTACAGCCTTCATAACAACTCCTGGTGGTTTTACATACTGGACATGGCAGCATGGCTGCTTCGGCTGGCAGATGTTCAAATACAGCTGCAGCTGATACTCCCGTCTCATCTCTGCTAACTGGAGTCACTGAAAGGGACCTCTCCAGCATGTTTCTGGTGGTTGTGCCTTTTTGAACATTTTTAATTGAATTATCTGACAAACGGCATGTCGTGCTGTGTGATACAGGCTATGCAAAAGTTTGTACTTCATTTTGGGAGTTTGGTGAGTGACATTTCTAGTATTTTATTAGCCCGTTATTTGGCTGTAATTATTAGGTATTTATGAATGTGTTTTGAGATCATAGAGTTTATGAATATAGCTTGCTAACAAAATGTGAAAAACAGCATTTTTCACAAGTTGCATGAAAATTCTCTGACTTTTTACAAAGGTCTCACTAGATCCATAAAAATCATTGAAGTGATGGCATGTTTTTGACAATATATGGCACAAAAGTCCTGTGGCTTCTTGAAATATCTACTTCAAGTACTGCAGGTGGGAGAGCCTATACCTACTTGTTAATCTCCAGTGAGTGCACGCTGTATCTGCTCTCAATTTTGTACTTGCCAGGGTTGGTAAGGGGGTCAAGCGCCACATTGTTTTTGTACCTTGCAGTGGGAGGCAGATAACATGAAAGACAGACCAAAGAAAAACAAGAATAAAATAGAATCAAGAGAGGAAACCACACAAGCTAGATGGATCTCAAGGGAATAAAGAGGATTTTGAAAGGACGGAGAGGAAAGATACGGGGTTATGTTGTTGGTGACCTACCAGACGACCCGTGGGTCAGGCCACCCACTGACAGTGCAGTGCAGCCGCACACACTGTTTCTCCCACACAGTGTGGGAGCGAGGTTTAATCACAAACTCCGGGGCGTGCATCAGGCTGTCTTCGTTCATGCGCTTGAAGTGTTCCTCGTGTTCATGGATCTAAAGATAGAGCAAATCACTCAGGACAGTTTTTACCTTTTAACAAACATAAACTGCTCCACGCAGAACATTTGCCCATTTTCACCAGGAATATGAAGCAAAAACAAACCTTTCTTAGAGATAAATTTAAACGAATCTACTTCAGGTATTATCTTCACACATTATCACTATGAGGATGTGCTGTTCATTAGTCCTCTGAATAGATGGGATGCTGAGGTCTTGCCTACTTGTTCACTATGCAATAGCTTAGCACATAATATGACCGATGAGACACTGCTTCCCTGTCTCTGAAGAAACGCGAGCTCCTGAAGAATTTCTCACCCAGTAGTAAAGCTGTGTGGCAGTGGAGACAGATTAATGCAGCGAGGGAGTAAGTGTGGTTTTTCATGATGCTCACTGAATGGCTGGGTACCACTCCAAATAATCATCCAGGGACATAAATAACTTTCTTGTGTAAGAGGTAGTAATAACAACCACTTAGCCACAGACACTCCGCTGATGCAATCATCTGTGGTCAGTTTTGCTACAATAAAAAAAAGAATCCCATTGTGTTGTGTAGCCTTATATCAGGATTAGAATATGGACTTTTTATGACATTATAAAAAAGGATGATCTACTATGATGCTACCAGTAACAAAAAAATGACACAATATGCTGTGAAACCTTGTGTTAGAAAACACACCTAAATCTTTTTTATCATGTCATCTCAGGAAAATGGATTTCAATACATCACAGACATTATACTTAAAAGTTACCCAGTAGTTTAAGGATTACATCACTTAAACTACTGGGTTTAAGTAGCCCTGTTAAGTAAAGTAAAGCGTAAAGCATCATAATTAGCAGGTACTCAGTAGTTCTTTATTACTTAATGATTACTTAACTATTAATTACCATTTTTGTGTCCCTTCAGTAAAGTGAAACATTGTGCTATGTAGATTTGAAACAGTTTTTAACTTGTAATTACCTAACCATAGTTAACTAATTATTCATTAATATATCGCCCAGCTGGTTCTTTAGTAATACATATTTGTTGACTATAAAGTCCTATATTGGGAAATGTATCCAACTTGATTAAGATGTTGTTCTTGGTTCACTCCTCACTCTCTTTTAAGTAACTAAGCAAATTGTCTGTCATCCCACCTTGGAACTAGTGCACATTAATTGTACTATTAAGTAGATACTAATGAATCAGACATACTTCAAAAATCTTGTGTACTATTTAAGTATAGTAAATAGTATGTTTATGTGGAACCATCTGTGACTGAGACCAACTTGAACAAAAGTACAGAAGTACAAACTTGAAGTAGAAGTTTACTGTAATATCACAAATACATAATGCTGATTTGTGATGTCAAAACTAAAGCCTGGCTCATACTCGGACAGCTAGAGACCTGACAGTAGGCATTCCTGTTAGACTTCTTTGAATCTGGGCCGCATGTGTAACTGGTGCATTGTAATGTAAATTCTCCACAGACAAGTTTGCATGGTCACAAAAACCAGGCAGCCATGCAGACATCTGCACAGACCCTCGCGCTCGCCATCTGATGATGATTTTTGCATCACTCTGGCCCAAGTGGACCCAAGCAGACTCGTGAAAAATATAATCCAAGCTTAAGAAACAAAAGATAAAGGCTATATCTGCAGTTATAATGGAAGTTTGCAATATTATAGAAATGCTACACAGGCATCTCTGTGACCCTATGATACACTATGATAAGTGCCTGTATTCATATCAGAAATATGAGAAGTCAGTCTGTAATGTCAAGAAGAAGATCAATTTACAGTGATGCCACAAATAGAATAAGAATGCAGGTTTTTGCAAGCACATACAAACAAATACACGCTGCTACAGACAAACCCTAAGACCCAGTTCTGTCGTGTTAAAGTTCTAAGCAGTTCTCCGTGCTTGCTTTAAAAGACAGCACGGCTGCCCTGCGTGATCTCAAAGCAGCAAGGACTCCAACACTGACCCTTTTATTCAGGGAGATGCGTTCAGCCGACTCACGCATGGCCTCCTTCCTGGAGATGATCTCAGACCTCTCCATCTCCAGACCACTGGTGAACAAATCCCTGCGGGCCATGTATGCAGCAGTGTCTCTCACTCTTGCCTCCTCTGTATTTGAAAGTCCTGTAGCAAACTCTTGACTTGGAGGCAGCAAAGCAGAGCCAGGGTTGGATGTGGGAAGCAAGGCATGGTGTTAAAACTTTAAGATGTTGCAAAGCAATCTTGGATTTCCAGTTCTACATTGAGGGATAGTTATTACCTGCCCCTGAAGATAGGCACTACATAGCCGATGATTTGGTTGTCTTTATCCACAGCCAAGTAAGTTGGCTTGGCTCTCTTGGGTAAAGGGCTTAGTCTGCTCTCCTCCAGGCCAGAGTGTGAAGACACATTAAGTCTGAGACATACAGAATACCATCAGCCTGGCACACAGCCAGACAGTGCAACTAACAACATGACATAAAAATGTGGGGATAAAGCCAAGGCCAGGGGTGGATGAGATGTAGATTAAGGGTCAACTGGAGAGTAGTGGAGTTGGTTTAGTCATAATTCTGGCATTTCTACAGCTCTGTACGCCTCAGTTATTAAGTTTTCAACACTGGCAACAACCATATGATGTGAAAGACAACACTGACACACTAATGACCACTGAAAACATTAACAAGTGAGTTTCCTGCAATCTATGATGGTAACTAATACATACCAAAATGTCAAATCCAACCATACCACTCACTTAGCATTTTCATACTACAGTAAGATAAATCCAGGATAAGGATGGCAGCTCATCTTTAGATCAAGTACAGCCAAATGCTTGGAAGTGGCCCAGTGGCCTAATGGATAAGGCATCAGCCTCCGGAGCTGGGGATTGTGGGTTCAAGTCCCATCTGGGTCGTGTACCTTCATCATTTATTGATGCAATTTGTGGTATAATCAGTGTGGCTCATATAAAAAAGGCTAGAAAAGCAGTCTGTCCTTTGTCAGCCACAGATTGTGTGTCGCCACTATTTGCAGCTCTGAATAGTGGGTGGCAATTCACAGAATGAGATAACAAGAATGCAGAGGCAAGAAGGGTGATAGGGCAGCTGCCCCTCATTTTTCCTATGTCTGTCCAGGTCAGTGTCCCTTTCCCTTTGACCATTTCCAAAATCATTCTTGGAATTATAGCTCAAGCTGATTTATAATATGAGAGTGTGTGAAGTGAAGGTTATCCCACATGACATGAAGCTCCCATGACCACATTAATGCAGTCCCATCTTTGCCATAAAAGCAGTATCATAACCACCCTGATCGTCACATCATAATGCTCCTCATCTCTCCTCGACACAGAGCTGGGCCTGGTGAGCTGCCCAAAACCAAAGATGAGATAGTAAAACCTAAGCCCTCTGACGTGTTCACACGCTCCAGGCCAGAGTATTTAAAGACCCTAACAGACAAGCTCACTGTGAACTGGTGCTTTGGTATTCCCTGCACAGAAAAGCTCAGTGTACTCCAACCTGTAAATGTCAGGGGATCTGAACTGATGACAAATCAACAGCTCATGAACAACTCTCATCATGTCTCTTGGAAATAAAGTGAAGCTACTGAGTTTCCGAGACATATTAATTAATATGAATGTGATCAGGTTTTAGAGAGTCACAGCACAGGACTTGGGTTTCCAAATGGACAAGAATGATAAACTATTACTTCTTATTTTCACTCTAGGTTTTCACACAGGTCAAGATGCTACTTCAGTCAATCTATGTAACACAAAGCTCTGCTGTAACATAATGTAGCATCTGTTCTAACTACTGCCATTCCTCTAAAAGAGAAAGAACTTCCCATAGCCCTCCTAGATATGTGATTGTGCCAAAGGTAAGACTTAATCAACATGCATAAGAACACAAAGGACATCTCTCAGGCTGCATGCAAAGAGCTTCATGCAGGATTCAAAGCTGTTTTCAATCCTCGGGTGTGTTTGAGGGTTGATCAAGGTGAAAGGAAGCTCAAGGGGGAGTAAGATGGTTACTTGGTGTCAAGGAAAGATGATCCCAAAGTTGTGTCAGGGAGGTGACCTCACAAGGGTGATGAAGGTGAACCTGATCAGCTGGGGTGGGGTAGGTTAGGGAGGTAGTAGGGCTTTCCTGTCATAAAGAAGAGGATTGATGAAGTTGATCCACCTCCCCTTCCCTCTCCTTACCCCCTGCTCCGGGTGGCGGCAGAGGTGCTGCCGCTAGCACTGTATCTGCTGCTGGACTGGTACTGACTCATTTTAGATTGAGTCTCCTTGCTACGGTAGCCTCGATCATAATGGCGATGGTGCTTCTGGTAGAACGGTATAGATCCAGACATGCTGCAGGCCGCTCCTCGTACGAGCCCTGAGTTTCCAAGTTTCTTCCTGTCTATGTGTTTGTCTGTCAGGTTAGTTAGTGGTCAAGAGCACGTTGATTCTCTGTCAATACAGGGTAGATTCACAACAAACTTTTTGACTCTTTTTGCTGAACATGGATAGCTAATCTAATTCTCAGGGTGGAAAAAATAGGCTGTACTAAGTGTATTAAAGCCACGGTAGCCAAAAACTACACAATATTTCTTTGATCAACAAAGACTATTTAAGGGAACCTTTCAAATCAAACCTGCAACATCAGCTAATGAGACATGATATACAGTTTCAGGCAATCAGGCACTTTCTCGGCATGCTTACACAGATATGTACAACAACTACAACCTTGCATATCACATCTTACCCCCGCAGTAGCCACTTACTCTGGACAAACTCTCTCAACTCCAAGCTTTAAAGGAAAAGATGGTCCAACTCCACACGCTCAAAGCTTGATATCCCAAGCAAACCCACAGGTAGGCACGCACAGGGCTGCGGTCTACACAACAAAAATAATGTTGGCCTTAGCCAGAGTGTCCAAGCTGCAGTCACAGCCTTTTATGGTGAGGGTGGAGATAAATATAGCCGGGAGCAGAGCTGGGGGGCAAGTCAGCTCCCATAGTGCAACACATTTATGGGTGCAGGTCTCTACCAGTGGGCATATCTGCCTGATATGCAGGTAAACACAAGGCTACTGTTTGGAGTTTGAATTATAATTTCAGGTCATTGTCTAATAGTTAATCTAACTTTTATTGTTGCGTTAAATGTATAGAATATTATTTTTGTACATGCTATGTATTTATGAATGTTGCTTATTTATATTTGTAATTTTTTAAATGCATTTATTTATTTACTGACACTTTTTTTTGTATCTCCTGAAGAAAAGAAAAATCTGTCACAGCACAAAAACACCTCATCATCCAGGTTTTTCCTCAAGTTTCCCCGGAGATTCCCAAGCTTCTCCAGTGTTCTCGATTCGGTGTCTGATGTCTTCTAATTTTGTTTTAATTGATTTAATCGTGTTAAGACCCTGATGGCCTACAGCCCAAAGTGTGGCATTGCTGGTTAGCCTCCAGCAGCTTTTGTCTTGGCTTTTTACTGCAGTGATCTCAGCTGTGACTGTTGCTAACTTTAGCAATGCTATTGTTATGTTCACTGCATACAACAAATGTCAGTTACTGTCTCTTTGTCACTCTCTCTTTCAGTGTCAGAAGTGCACAAGTGTCCCCTCTTGGCCCCTCTGCTCATAAACAGCTACTAAGAAGGTCAAATAAATTAAACTCAGAATCTAGTGACAAATGTAACATATAAACATAATCTAAAATGTTTCTATTTACATGCAGATAAAGTGTGCTTGACGTCATTTGTCAGGCAGATTTAATCTGACCTGTTTGGACTTTGTTCTGGAATTTGACTTCAACTCAAACATCTGTTAATTTCCATGGGAAAAAATATGTCAGTGGGAACTTCAGGGGCTTTTGTGCTGATCATTCTTCCCTTTCTGGCTCCCAATCACCAGTGTTCAACATAATACAATGGCCAGCAATCAGCATGACAGCATACCTAAAACATCATGGCAGCAATGTGAAGTGTGAGCCCATTAAAAGAGATAAGCCATGACTCTACACCGAGGGAGCTAATACGAGACATTAAGCAGGGTCACAGTACTTCATGCTGTCTAATGAAAATGGGATACGTTATACAAGTGCATCGTAATAGCTTACAACCCAGTAAATGAGCCACCAACACGATAGCTTTGAACTGCTTAGATTAACTGAAAAACGGGGGAGCCACAGTAAAAAGCAACGAGTTTGGGACACTGTAAAATGTAAATAAAAACAGAATGCAATGGTTTGCAAATCTTATTAACTCATTCACAATGGTACATACTGTGGAAAACATCAAATGTTTAAGCTGAGAAATATTACAATTTTAAGACAAATATGAGCACATTTTGAATTTAATGACAACAACATGTCTCAAATGAGTTGGGACAGGGCCATGCTTACCACTCTGTATCATCCCCTCTTCTTTTAGAAACATCTGGGAACCGCAGAGACCAGCTGCTGAACTTTTGGGAGAGGAATGTTGTCCCATTCTTGTCTGATACAGGATTCTAGCAGCTCAACAGTTCTGGATCTTCTTCTGGTGAAAGGTCCGGACTGCAAGCAGGCCAGTTCAGCACCTGGACATATGCAATATGCAAGGCCTTCCCAAAACCATTCTATTGCTCTGAAACCTGTATATACGTTTCAGCACTGATGAGCAAACTGTCCATTCAACAGGCACCAATGCACCCCCACACTATCAGAGATGCAAATTTCTCCAGATTCTTAGAAACTTTAAATGATATCATGTACTGTAGATGATGAGATATTCAAAGTCCTCGCAATTTTACAATGAGAAACATTATTCTGAAATTGTTCCAGAATTTGTAGTTTATTTTATTGCTTCTGCTGTGAAATATTTTTATACAAAAATCTGTTTTATAAAAGTCGGTTATCTCGAAAACTAAAGCACATTTAGGGGTCTAAAACTGTGACTGACTGAAAATAATAATAATAATGATTTAATAGAAATAATAGATGAGGTTAGGTGAGATTTCCTCAAGATTAGTTAACAAACTTGCAATAACCTTTCTAAACCCAAAGGGAGTTGCTCACATAGGGAACCCATGTAGGTAGAGAGAGAACATGCAAACTCCACACAGAAAGGCTCCAGTCAGCTAGCAGAGTCAAACCAGGAACCTCCTTGCTGGGAGCCAACAGTGCTAACCACTGGCCCACCATGTCACACACAAACTCAATATTTATATTTTGGTAAGTATTCAAATAATTGCTGAAGAAAAAAAAGCCCTCAGTTGTTGGAGGCAGTGTCATCGTGCTGAGTAATGTTACTCACACACACCCTCCCCGAGTCTATGACTGAATATCAAAGAATAGCATACAGTCGCTCAATATCTCTTGCCACAAACATCCAAAGCTTTACATAGCTCTGATAATAAATCTCAATTACCAACAGCTGACACTTGCAGCTGATACAGTAGAGACTTTTCCTCTAAATCTTTTTTTTTCTGGAGGTTTGACGCCTGGATCTTGCACAGTATCTCCCCATGGTATTTGAAGAATATCATAGTCCACATAAATATATATTATATTAGTGCTTCACCATTATTTACAGTTGATTTTATCACCTTATGATTTGAATTCATTATTATTATGACTGTGAGTAAAGTATTGGTATCTCTGGTGTTATAGTACATTATACTGTGAGGTTTTTCCCGGTTTACAAGCATTAATGATTTGTTGAACCACAACATTTCTCTGAATTGCTAAGATTTAAACAAACAATCTGTTTGCAGCCATAAACAGAGGTTAGCTGTCCAGGAAATTCCAACTGTATGGACATCAGGGGATCTATATAGGCCATGTTTATGTCCGGTGTTGTGCTGCATGCATGCACTGAGACTATATAAAGTTCAGAGATATGAACATATTCAGCTCATACAAAGTGGCATGCTGAGAAAAGCTGTTAAACATCTCAGTAACTGTTTAAATAAGCATTAAAAGTTTCATATGAAAGTTGCATCCTCTAGTGGTTCAATGCAGAACTGCAATTCCAATGCAAGCGTTAAAATAAAATGATAAAATGCTATATTTTCCAAAGTTAATTTTCTGTTTCATTTTGAATGGCTCAATTTTGTCACTCCTAAACACAGAGGAGGAGTAGAGACCAGTAGTTCAGTATTTACATGTTTTATTGTAAAAGTCTGTTTATTGCAACATATACAAATATTCATGAATGATGGCACATGTCTGGTCATTTTGTTATCAGCTTTGAAAGTGCAGTGCTGACAGGAAGTGAACTATGCACAATTTAAATTTGTTGCGGCTTGCATGTGGTTCCTGCATGTTACTCACCTTGTTTGACATTTTTACTGTAGTTAACTACTCAAACTACAAACTATGCGTGGGAGAAAGAAAGAAAGGCTGATTTTTATTTTATGTATTTCATTTTGCTATTACTTCATTTCTGTAACTGGACGCCCCACCCCCCACCCACCCCTTTTCTTTCATCCTGCCTGCTGTAAAGGCATGCCTGACCAGTGAAGCCCAGCACACAACCATGTGCTTCACCTTTTTGTTTGTTTGAAGTTTTAAACTGGACTTCTTCCTCTGGCTTTAGTCTAGTTAAAACTTTTTCCAGCGTGAAGTTGTTTCCCCAACACTGATATGACAGGTGGACAACAAGGACAGATGTGGCCTGTTTTAACCTGTGAGTCAACAGTTCCACGTGTTGCTTTTGAAGTCCTGCAGCGGTAATCCTCTGTTTACTGCAATGACTGTGGTACCAACTGTTGTCTAACCCACAGTCGGTATCTATAATTATCCTCTCTGTCAACATTTCTTAGTGTTTTGAAGTTCCTTCAATATCTCTCTTTTTTTTTCAGTTCACTTTGCCTATTCAAATTCTCTATAAGGATGTTGCCAATAAGGCATTATAAACACATTTTATGACAATACATAACAAGTAAACAACACAAACAGCCAAATGGAAATGCTAAACAGGAACATCTTAAAGAAGAGTTGATCAGTGTCAAGGTAGTTTTGTCATGAGAATGACCCAAATAAAGCTAAATTTCTCTTTTTCCAATATAAGGATTAATGGAGTGACAATTTGTATTCATATATAAGAAAAAAAAACGTAATCTGTTGTATTGTGTATAAAATAATAATAAAGTTGGATTCATAAAATAAGGAATTTATAGCTTCCATTTTCCCACAGGGATCACAGAAACTTCACCTTTCCTTAATTGCTCATCGCAGGGAGGATGTAGCCTCTATTCCCTTAAAAGGACATATCAAGGAACGTCTACGCAGGCAAGGGAGCGTTTCTGAAAATTACAATTATTCCACCGGGGAGGGTGTTAAAGTAGATTATGTATTGTATTGCTTAAAATTATAGAATAGTTTCGATAAATTTTTGAATGAGATTTTTTTAAAGGCATTTAAGTATTATATTTAGACCAAAAGAATGCAATAACTGTTTTCAAATGACAAATAGTAGCTTTATTCTTGACGGGCACCCCCATATTTCTCCATTGGTTTGTTCCGGCGTTCGGTACGGAGCCCCTGCAGTATTATGAGGAAGTGAAGGGCGGTGGTTGAGAAAAAGGGCAGCACAGGGCTAGCTGACGAATTTCTGGTAGTTGTCAGGTAAGTCTGTTTTAATATCTTATTTTTCTGAACTGTTTAGCTAAATTATACATACTCTATTATATGTAAAACACAGAGCTAATCCCGCTACTAAAGCTTCATATGTGAAAAAAGAAATCCTAGTATGTTGTGCGCTCGGCTGGCAGCCTTGCAAACACGGCTAAGTGTTAGCTGCGCGGCTAATGGCCCTTTTACGAAATTGATCGCAAGCAGGAATGTATTTCCTACTAGTAAGGCCCGCTGCTGGCTTTATGAGCTGGAAATGTATTTGTGAATCATACTGTCGCCAGCGGCTGCTGGATATTTGATGTTAATGATACGCTTAATACAGGCCGCAAACCTGATTCAGATGGACGGTCAGCTTTTAAATATCGGGATTAACTTTAACAGTAAAAAAAAAAAAAAAAAATATTGCAACTTAACCGTGCATGTGTATGAACATTGGGGAGGAAGAAAACACTAAACTGTGTTAGGAACACGCAAATTTGTTACATGCTTTCTAATCTTGGTCAGTGATGACTGTGCTTTCAAAAAATCAACACATTCAATGACGGGTACAGTTTTTAAACTTTGTACACATCGCTCATAAAATGAAGCAGTCTATGTATATTGGCCTATTAGCTTTTTTGACAGCTGTCTTCAGTTCAGTCAGCTTTCTAATTGCTCCTATTTCTTCTTTTTTTTAAAAAGATTTGTATACATTTCAGTGTTTTGCATAATATCAGCTTGCATCACTCGCATAGCGAGATGATCCTCGCTGCCTGAGCTGGTTGAGTCAATTTCTAAAGTGTCATTATGAAGGTGTTACTGTGGGGACAGTTCAACTCTATATTCAAAACTTTGCCTGATAAGGGCATCTATCCTCACTTCGGTAATTTTCCTACCCTCGGTGAAGGCAGTATGTTGATCAACCTAGAAAGATGAGGAACATTTCCATTTATAGCTCAGTGAGGGACACCTCGCTGGGGATTTGCTGACAGAGAATTATATTAGTCCACCACTCAGATGTGGATGTGACTGACAAAATCTTATTTTGAGTAACTGCATCATCTAACTTGATCTGATGTCTGTCATAGGTGCTGCCCATTTTTTGTCTATCCTGTGTTTTCTTCTACATTGTGCCCTCGTGAACGATGTGGTTTTCTGTAAATAAGTTGGCATTCACCAGAATAGGGTTGCGCCCTGATTAAAATTCTAGTCCAATCAGGTTTAGAACTGCTACAGAAGTAACCTCAACAATTAATTCTTGCCCAATTTTTCTGTTTAGTGGAGCTGTATTTAAAACAAAACCAAAAAAAGGTAACATTACTTCTGTTCACTTCCACAGAAACAAAACATTCATAATGTCCAGCAAAAGGGCTAAGGGAAAGGTGGGCACAAAGAAGCGCCCTCAGCGCGCCACCTCCAATGTCTTCGCCATGTTCGACCAGTCCCAGATTCAGGAGTTCAAGGAGGCCTTCAACATGATTGACCAGAACCGAGATGGGTTCGTCGACAAAGAGGACCTCCACGACATGCTTGCCTCGCTGGGTGAGTAAAAGAGTAGATATCTTAACTTAAGGAGGTCCGATGTATGCCATTCCTATTCCGTTCATACTCGTGGGTGTGTACCGATGTTGGTTGTGCTTAAACTAGTTCTACAGGTGAGCATAGTTAAAGTTTAATTTAGGTGTCAAATGGAATTGTAATCACTTCTATAGTTTGATCCCTTCAGGTTTATGAGTAGAGAAATTATTTTTATCTGTATTGCTTCACTAGCAAAAATCCTATAACAACCACATAGCTTTGACCTGTTCCTGCCAGTGCCGCTGCTGCTATGCAGGTTTTCCTCTCAGGTATTTCAAGCTCCTAGACTGACCCCACCCACCCAGCGTAATCATGTGAAAGTTTATCATTTTAAGGTTGTTTTAGTACATGAGCTGCAACTGTTGTTAGTTAGTTTACCCTTTTTATTTATTTATTTTAAAGTCTACTGTTATTTTAACAAGTTTTACTGCCTTGAAAGGGTTAGAATTAATTTTTTTTTAAATTAATTCTAAATTGTTTCACTCTTGGCCACTGAGTCAAAATTGTGTGGCACAAAAGCTTCAGTCTAGCTTTTATGAAAGGGAGTCCAATGAAAATAATAGTTTGATGCTGGAATTATCTGGAGTTGCTTTATAGGGAAATGAATGCAGAGAACATTGAGGATGGTAAGGTGTACATCCAGTTTATACTTCAGTGTGCGTCACACCTGTTTATCTACACAGGGAAAAATCCCACTGATGACTACCTGGAGGCCATGATGAGTGAAGCTCCTGGGCCCATTAACTTCACCATGTTCCTCACCATGTTTGGAGAGAAGCTCAATGGCACAGACCCAGAGGATGTGATCAGGAATGCTTTTGCTTGCTTTGATGAGGAGGGGACAGGTAATTTATTTCGTTTTTCTGTTAGTGACACATAATCTTTTTGTTTTGTTAAATTGAAGAAAAAACGCTTTCGGTTTATAACGTGGCCTTTCTTATTTAATCCAGGTTTCATCCAGGAAGATTACCTCAGGGAGCTGCTCACAACAATGGGTGACCGATTTACAGATGAGGAGGTGGACGAGCTCTTCAGGGAGGCCCCCATTGACAAGAAGAGTAACTTCAACTACGTGGAGTTCACACGCATCCTAAAGCACGGTGCCAAGGATAAGGACGATTAAGGAGCTACACCAGCGTTTTCCTCTCAGTGCCCTCCGCCTCTCTGCCGTCAGCTAGAACATCGTGCTGCATGTCTCGACGCTCCAGTTTAAACCCTATTTTAAACAAACCAAAGCAATAACTATCCACACGGTTTGCTGTGAACTTCCAGTATTGCCAAATTTACACATCTGAGAATAAAAATCTGAATAGTGTTAAAAATCTTTTTTTCATGTAAAGATGTGAAGTGGCAGCACTTTGGAAGCTCCAAGAGATATGTCTTTGTGATCGGGTTTAGCTGAGTTTTTACATTTTCTAATATAAACTTTTTAAATAAAAGCCCTCTATCAAGTTGTATTTTGCTGTTTCCCTTCCATAAATGACAACTGAAATAAATATTGCATTAATCTGTGTGTTTCACCCCAGGGTAAAATAAAAAGGAAAAAAATCTTAGCAACTTGTTTTCCTCTCATTGGCATTTTTGTCAAGTCTGAACAAGTCTGCTCTCCCTCCTGTTCAAAAACATTCAACGTGATCAGGCTAATACTGGCTGTTTTTGAAAAGTCCAATGCACACAGTAAAATTTGACCATTATAAAACAAAAGGAAAACTCTGTACTTGTACAGGGAGTGGCCTTGCATAATAAAAATTATCTAAGAGACACGAGGATGTTGAGCTGTTTGACAAGCAGGGCATAGTCAACGCCATCCTGAAACTGCCTAACCCTAACCACATTTTATTTAACTTGTTGCCAGAACTAAGTTTACAGTGGTAATTACCCAAAATGTGGTCTTACCGAGAACACGAAAACCATGTCCTACACTGTACAGCTGAGCTGTCCTTTGGAATCACAGTTCAGGCAAATTTTAGGTTAAATGACGAGTGCAGAACTATGGAGATTAAATTTCCTGCCGAAAGGTTGCACACAGAGAACACATGCTGAACACAAAACCTGTTGCACACAGACAACTCATTTTACAAACTGTCCTCAAGCACAAAATGATCTCTCCTCGAATACAAAACAGCTTTTCCTCGTGTGCAACACAGTTCTGCGGTAAGTTTGTGCCAAAAGTCACGTGATATGACAGTCACTTTCCCTCCTCGACAGCAGGGGGTGCTATCGAAACAACTGAAACGCCGAGAGCAGTATAAATCTTTTTGTTCACAATATTAACTGCTTTGACCTGCAACTGTTGCTGTATGCCGTTATAGCTGATAATCGAGGTCATTATGGATTGTACATTATGTCAAGGTTTTTTTTTCCATAATTCTGCTATTGAATTCATCCATTTCCTCAGTTATAACAAAATACATGGATTGTTGCTTTTATCTTAAGGATGAACAATCAAGGCAAGCCTTTGGAAATGTGTTAATTTTTATTATCTAAAGTTACTAACCAAGAATTAAGTCCTTTAGGGAATAAAGACTTATTGAAATGGTATGCTATGCTACGTGGAATATAAAGGATTATTTTGTACAGCACTTTGTTGCAGTCTCTGTTTTTTAAAGTGCTCTAAAAATGTAATAAAGTAAGTAAGTAAAGTAAAGAGTGTTTAACTGTCCCAACATGTTAGTAAAACTGAGTAAGAATACAGTCACATGCAACCAGTTTCCATAACTTCAGCATTTTGAATCGTTTACTCAGTACCATATACAATTGCTATAAAATTATATACAATATAATAATAATAATTATTATTATTATTATTATATTTTAGGAAGGTGGCGAAATTTTACTTTGATTTGCTTAAACAGTGCAATCAGCTCTTCGGGCTAGGGAAATGTATTTCGGCTGATGTATTAATGTATTCACTGCATGAAAAGGTAGAAAAAAAGTTGAATGTACAGTGCAATTATATATGGTACTGAATAAACGTTTTCAGTCTGATTGAGGTAATGATGTCTCCCTCTAGCGTCAATGAAAGTTTCAAATTGCGTGATGTTGCCTTCTCTGCTACCTCGACAATTGGATATATTTATGGAGGTGATTAAAGAAAGGCTTTGTGATATCACAATTAACTGGAACTTAACATTTATTGTAAGAAGACGCTGAGAGAACTGAAGGTTCCGGTGAAAGTATGGATTTCAGACATTTATTTTTTCCGCGGCTCCCTTTAGGTGTTTCAGACAAATTTAAAAATTAAAATTTCATCTCTTTCTCAAGGCCAACAATTTCAGATGCCTGTATGGGGAGTTACGTTAATTTCTAGCAAAGCTCATGTCATATGCTAATTTAACCACTATCTCTAGAATTAGAACCACGTGAATCTTGTGAAATTACCGAATAACAGACTTTTGAGGTGACTTGAACGCCTCCTCTCCTTATGGAACCACGTTTGGTAACATCTCCGGTGTTAGCGGGTCTTTGACCTTTTCCCGCTGTCGGAAGGTCCAGGTATGAATTTTGCCGGTTTTCTCTCATCAGCCTTAAGTGTCAGTACTATGAAAAGTTAATACAAAGAGCGGTGCGACCTCCTTAGGTTACCCATGAGGCTAGCGGCTATGCTAATGATAGCTAACAGCAACTGGCTTCAAGGTTGGTTCGCCAAAAGGAGCGGAGGAGATTTTCCTGCATGTTTGTCCTCTGGTTTACTTAAAACCAGCCTGACTCTATATTTGCATTTGTTTGGTTTAAAACGTTTTCTTTTTCGTTGTTTGTTGCTCAGCTGTGACCGGGGAGTTGTGGACCAGGGTCATGGCTCTGAAGCTGATTCAGAGGTTTCCGCTAAAGATCCAGCGTTACCCTGTTGGACCCGTCTGCTCCACTAGGCTCCTGGGAACCAGCAGTCAGTCCTTGTGTGTAGCTTGCCTGTGTACATCAGCCGACCGGTGCATAAGGATACAGGGCTGCCTTAAGCTACAGCAGAATACCGTGAGGAGGAGTCTGGCCACCGTCGTAAGGGAACCTGGCTTTATCACCAGCAGCTCGGTGGGAATCCACAGAGATTCGGTCCCTCGGTTCCGGCTGACCCAGCTGCACCGACCCACAGCCGCAGAGGAGCAAAGTTTCCAGCATCGTCTGGAGACCTGCTCCTCATCCAGGCAGGTTTTCAAACTGCTGCGCTCAGTGGAAATCATGTCTGACACTATGGCCGCAGCAGCACTTCACCGTGTGGCTGACCTGGAACAGGAGGGCGGTTCTCTGAAGGATCCCATAGTGCTGGAGAACAACACTATCAGGGCCCTGTGCTTCCAGTTGGAGCAGGACTCTGGGCGGTTGACTGATAATGGACTGGTATCAGCTCTCTTGGCTTGCACACGGCTTTACTTGGATCCCTGGAGCACGCTGATGGTACGGCTGGTGTCTGAGAGCCAGACAAGGCTTGACAAGGGGCAGATGACAGTAGGGGAACTGTGTACCCTGGGCCAGGCGATGCTGGCCATAGAGGGTCCAGGCAGTGTGATGCTGGAGCAAGTGATGGAGCAAATCCAGAGGCAGGAGCCTGCTCACTGGAGCCTAGCAGACCTCGTTCCTGTTTATAGACTTCTGCAAGGTTGTGTGGGTGAAGATGGAAAATACAGGGATCTCCTGAATGCCATGCACAGCCACGCTATGACCATCACCTCCCGTATGGATCCTGCTGCTGTCAGCGGGGTGCTCAGTGCACTCGTAACCCTGAATCAGATGCAGGCCATGCCTCTGGTGATTAATCTGTGTAAGCAGGCCGTGCGGCATGTACCTTACTTCACCGACGAGGAGCTCACCCATGTACTTGGAGCACTAATGCACTTTGGTCACAGCGATCATTACTTTGTGGAGGCGATGGAGAAGTACATTCCTACAGTGGCCTTCACCTCCCACCCAGAGACAGTTACCAAAGTGATGCAGTTCTTTGGACGCAGGAACATCCTTTCCCAAGCCGTCTTTGATGCCATCGCTGAGAGCTTTGTGTACCGAGCCGACGACTACAGCACCAGCCAGGTGGCCAGGCAGATCATGGCTTTTGGGAAGCTGGGGTACCTCCCACCCAACGCAGGCCAGGTGTTCAGGAAAGTAGAAACCATTCTGCACACACGTTCCTCACAGTTCCAGCCTCGAACACTGCTCAACCTGCTCCACGCCTGCACCTTGGTGGAGAGGTTCCCTGTTAATTTTGTCTCCAAAGTGTTCAGCAGTTACTTCCTCCAGCAGCTGCAAGGTAAATCATAATGCCAACACGCCTGCAGTGCCATGAATGCATGATTAAACAAAAAATTGCTGATGCCATTTGCTGCTCTGTGTTTTGTGCTGTAGAGCAGGGCACGGGAATTGACCGGGCTGTTCTGGCACAGCTGACTCAGCTCTACATGACTGTAAAGTTGGAGTGTCCCTTCTATGAGGTAAAGTATTTAGAACAATGTGAAGAGCTGAAGCTGAAGGACAAAGGAACAGTGTAAAACCTGAATACACACCCAGAGGCTTAACTCCTCATCGGTGTGTGAGCTTCAGTGCATTTTAGTTATGTGATTACAGAATGCACCTCAGTGTCTTTATGCAGCCAACAGAAAACAGATGTTATCTTGTTCAGTTCATGTATGTTTATTTTTTTCAAATCATGATTTATTAAATATTTTTTTCATATGTCATTATTTTGATCAAGGATCAAATTATTTATCAATGTACTGATCCATTTTACTTTAAAGAGCCACTTTATTGTATTATATCTGTTCTGTTGTATTTTATTTACATTATAATTTCTGAGCTTCTTTCTTTTGTGTAATTTTAAATTTGTTGAGCTATTTGGTTGTCATATTGTGTTTTTGAGCTATGCTATTCTATGAGGTTGTATTTATTTTTAGTTTGCTTTAACACAGCAGTTTCTCAGCTGTTTCAATAAATGCAGTATATCTTAACTTGAAAATAGGGCAAACCTAATGCTCCCTAACTGTTAGAAACAGTATAGAACAGACAATTTAAAAAGTAAATTAATGCAAAAAACATTAACACACTGATATAGAAATATAATAACCCTTTCCCATTTTTTTCCCCATTTATATTTGAACTGAAACCTACCCTGTTCTCTTTACTAGGTGCCCTAGTAGATTATGCAAATGATTTTAGTTTTTAAAAAAACACAAATCAAGAAATGCACAAACTTGTTTTCTATGAGCCTTTATAAAAACAGGATGACGTGCTTTTATTTTGAAGGGCTGAAAGGTGAAGATAATTATGTGAAGCATATCTGCATGTTTTCATCTTTCTCATTTCAAATGGATAGCTAACACGCTTCCAAATAAACAAAGAAAGGGAATGCCAGTGAAATGTGTATAACTAATGAGTGTTCTCTGTAACAGAATAAATTAAAATCTTAGCTTGCTATGTGAATATTTTCATGTGTCACCTTTTTTTGTTTTTCTTTCTTCAGGGCCCCAAACTCCTTCCAAAGTACCGCGTCAAGTCCTTTCTCGTGTCTGGTCGCTTTCTGGAGACCCCAGTGGATTCACATCTGTACAACTCGGTGAAAACTGGACTGGTGGATTTACTCGGGGATCGTTCGTACTTTGGATCGAAAGTTCTGACGCCGTACTGCTACACACTTGGTAACGCACACTTAACAGTGGTCTATTTCCTAAATGTTTCCTGTAGCTTATCTGCCAAAGGCTTCACGTTCTTTTCTTGTTGCAGACGTTGAGATAAAACTTGATGAAGATGGATACGTGCTGCCTGCCAGCCACACCGATGATGTATACAAAAGGTAAACTGGTTTCATGTTTTCGATGTAACACTGAAAGTAAAGTTCATTATTGAGAGCTGGATGTTGATATTTCAGGATCGCTCTTTGTATTGATGGACAAAAGAGGTTCACTACTAACTTTAGGCAGCTTCTTGGAAAAGAGGCCATCAAGCAGCGGCATCTGCGCCTTCTGGGATATGAAGTTGTTCAGGTTAGACCCTGATCATCATAGTTTTTTTTTTCCCGTTATTTGTGTAGTGTAGATTGCTAAATCCTAAAATTCAAGCATGAAATAACCGAATTTATATTTCTCTTTCTAGATCCCTTACTTTGAGTTTGAAAGGCTGCAAAACAAGACCAGTATGGTGGAGTATCTGCACCAAAAAATCTTCCCTCACACCTACAGACTGAGCTGGTGACCGTGAAATAGTCTCGCTGTGGTTGGAACATCAGGGCTTTAAAAAAACCTCCATATTTATTGTTGCTAACAGTCTTTTCCAGGTTAATGTGTGTTAAGTTATGGACTGCACTTGCACATATTTAACTGGACAATAAACTGTCTTTTTGTACAAGAAATGACTTTGGAATGACTTCAACACGTCACAAAGTTAAGTGTTGTTTGAAAAATATAATTTATTTAGGGTTTTTATTTTTTGCAACATGGTGCTGCAGAAACTGTACAAAGTGAATAGAAGCCTGATTCCATCAATCACCAGTGTAGTTATAAAGAATAGTAAGCACAAACTTTAAAGATATCTGAGTTTTACCTTACAGTTTCTACCATTCATTGGGCAGAAGACACTTTGGTTTTTATTGCTGCCTTGTTAGGCCGGGAGTGTCAGTTGGAGAAATAGAAAAAAGCCTATGGTACATGTAAAACTAGCGTGACATGTTTTAACTCCTCCTTTATGAAGCAGGAATCTGAGGAAGGCCAAATTCATCCACCAGGACACCATCCTGAAACACACAAAGAAGAATTCCCATTAATAAAAGCAACACAAACCAGGATGTTTTAAACTAAAGAGAAAATTCTCATAAAACTAAAAATCCTAGTGTTCAGTACCCTGTTTGACTTGTCGCCGGGCAGGCCCTCTGGGATGGAAGGAGCGGATGAGGCCTCGTCAAGGTAGGAGCTGTCGTCATCCATCAGCAGCTCATCTCCCAGGGCGTCCAGCTCTGCGGACACACCGGCAGTTAAAGACGAGATTGATCAGGAGCTCTATCACCTCACATCTGTCAATAGTGGCTAAAATGCTAGAAACTACGTAAATCCTTAAAGTCTTACATCAGTGGAAAAACTAGGACCCTTTTTTTTGTTTTTGGAACATCTACAAATTGATTTTTTTTTTTTAAATCATTAAATAATCATTCAGATGCCCCATAAAGTAAGAGTCTTGACCAGTGCTGCTGCAGCTTTGGACTCAGTAATACATTTTTAATGCTGTATGTGCTAAATCCTGGGCTGCTGGTGTTTTCCTGACCTGCTTCCAAGTCGTCCTCATCGATGTCAGGTGTGCCATAGCTTCTGCTCATTGCCTCCTGGATCTCATTGGCATCCTCCATCATGTCCTCCAGCTGATCTTGGAGATCCTGAATATTAAATTTTAAATAATTAAAATTTTTGCTCTGCATCACATTTGTCTCAACAGCATTTTTGGTAATTTCATAATCAGCCTAAACTGCTCGTGTTTCATCCGGCCTGTTTAAAACCCCTGTTGGCCAATCATCTTTAAGGATTCTTTCTGTGCAGGATTTATCTAGTATGTGCTGAATTTGATAGAATGACTGGACATTTCTCCACACTGTGTTTTTTGTCACTCAGCTCTATCTCACACATTTCATTGTGTGAATTTTCACCTCTGATGATTAATAGTCTAGTGCATTCAGGTCTGTCTGCAAGTCCTGAAAAGATGCGTTGAAATCAAAGCTGGATTTGTGTGGACATGTGCAGCTAACTTTTTAAATCCTTAACAACTAAGATTGGTGATTGAATTTTGATAATAATTCATATCATAAAAAACAATTCCTAATCCCTGAAACAAAAACATACCTCAATTTTATCAATCTTCACATTCTTGTATGCCTTCTTCATGTCTTTGAGGCCAACTTTCATGGCGTCAACCTAAAAAAAAAACAAAAACATGTTGGCGCACAAAATATTTTCTTTGATATTTAAGATTTCTGGTCCCATTACTCTTATCTTACTGTGGTTTTAGTGTCCTTCAGATTTTGGATTGCGTAGTTTGTTTGTTCCATGTTGAATGACTGCTGCATGAGATTGTCTCTCTGGTTTTCATACCTTGATGTGTAGAAACAAGTTTTTTAAATAACAGTCAAGGTGGCAGTTTAAATAAGATACACACACTGCCTTTAGGAAGTAACATTACTTACATTCTCTTCTGCTTAAGCACTCTCATCGCCTTTTGCTTGACCATGTTCTAGCGGGGAAAAAAGGAAAAATTGTTTTTGTAGAAAAGACATTTGCAAGGTGTAAGAATGATTTTTGGTTTATTCTGATCTTGAGAAACAGTACTGAAAGTTTTTAAGAGACCAGTCTCTTTATCTTACAGTAGAACTGGACAACAAATCTCACCTTTGACGGCCCGTCTCTCATCTTTTTCATCTGATCTTTGTACTTCGCAAGTTCAGCATCTAGTCTGGCGATTTTCTTGTCAATGGACTCCGCCCGAGAATCCACCTGAAAGCAGAAACAGAACAGGACATCCACTTTAGTTGATCACTGACAGTAGGATCATATTAATGGAGCTCTTTTTAAAAACAATACACTAATGAATTCAAGGGTTTTCCTGGTTTTCCTGGTAGGACCACATTGCCTACGTTTTATTACTCCATGGTGGCAAGTGTGTGTGGTTTTGTATGCGGCAGTGTGCTGGTGCAGCAGGATGATGGCAGCTGAGGCCAACAAACTGAATAAAATGACTGGGAAGGCTGGTTCAGTTCTGGGAGTGGAACTTGAGATTCTGGTGGAGGTGTCTGAGAGGAGGATGCTGAAGAACCTCCTCAGCATCATGGACAATCCATCCCACCCAATACATGCCCCCCTGATTAGTTACCGCAGCACATGCAGCAAAAGGGGCAGGGCTAAGCACTACAGGAGATCTTATTATCTGTGGCGATGAAACCGTATAGCTCCTCCCTGATCTGACATTTGAAAGATCTACATATGCACATCAACACTTCCCATCCCATCTGTTTTCTACCAGGTACGGGGATTATTATTACTACAGTATCACTTGTAATTTATCCTCTGTTATCACTTACCGTGTTTGCCAGTAGTATTAATATTATTAACACAGTAGCACTTTCTGCCTATTTGCACTACTACACATACTGATATCTATACTCGGCTTTTTTTTAGGAGTTGTTTAGTATTTGAACTTAATTGTTTTAAACGTATTTTTGCCGTTTTTACTCTCTGCGACTCTACACACACACTGTTTCTTTTTCAATTCTTGTTACACTGAGAATGTAAAAGGCACAAGAATTTCCCTCAGGATTAATACAGTTCTTATCTCAACAGAAACTATGCATTTTCCTGTTATTTCTGGCTATTTAGTAAACAAAAAATTAAGTTTGTGTTACAGTAAATTAAGCTCCCGTTTAGAAAAATCACAGCCCTGGTTATTTTCCTTGATGGACGATAAAATTCAACAAATGATTTCCCCAAATAAACACGGAGGTTAACAGAATATCAATAAACACGTCCTTCCTCTCCAGGCAGCCATCAATAGCTCTGCCCAGACAACCAGTATAACTGGTTCATGTCTGCTGATTCTCCGTTTCACTCGGAGAATAACATGATTTCAATTCAGTCTCAGTCAAATGGCTCAAATTCTTTCTCAACATTACACAATAATGACCCATTACCCACACTGAAAACCAATTGTTTGCGTTACACACCTTATTTACCGACTGACACTATCGATACAAGCCGTTCGGTTTAAAGCTCCAATATTATATTAAAAATATAACATATGGTTAATCTAGAAAAAAATCGTATATACATATATATATATATATATATAAATCTCCAGTTAAATGTGTGAAACCGTGGCCTGTCTGCTGCCCAGAAAGTTCGCTAACACTTAGCTAGCTGTCTTTGTTTACGTCGTTCAAAACTGCGTCCAAAAAGTTATACTTACGCTTCCGATGCAGTCCGTCAGGTTCGGCGGCGGACCTTTACCTTTTCCTTTGCCAAAAATACGATTCATTTCGACAAAATTAAGGCGTAAGGTGTAAATGAAAAACTACGTTAGTCTGGCTGTCAGAAGACCGTCCAACTAAAGACAAACACCCGGAAAAGACCTTCCCATGACGTAAGAAAGATCACATGGGCTTGGGGTTGACTCACTCGGCCACGCCCTCCCCAGATTACTGTTGTTATTTATGTATGTCGTTTATGTATGTCGTAATAAAGTGACTAAAAGCCATAACTTATAACAACTGAGACAACTATTGTCTATTTTATGTATTAACAATTAAAGTTTTGCATATGTATTGAATTACATGGGTTTTTTTTTAATGCCCTGAATGAAAATATTATCTGTGCATTCAACATTAATAACATTAAAATCTGTTACATCTCTCCAGGCACGTGCTAACCTCAACAGTAATGGCTGTCCGATTCATTTTCCTTTATTTTCATTATGCGTGCTGTTTTTCAAACAAACATGCTGTTAAAAGCATGAATAAATGCAGCCATCTGCATTTTCATAAAAGCACTTATTATTTGTAGAGCACTTTTCTAAAGACAAGCCATTTACGAAGAGCACCAAAAAGTGTAAATTAGAAACAGAAAAATGGAAGGGGGCGGGGTGTTAGTGGTTCAGAACGGGAAAACAACAAATAAACCTGGATGACTACTTCATTTTATTTCACTGATAAAAGTTTAGAAGAGTTTGTCCTGATCCAAACGGATTCAAATTTCATATGGTGCGTTTAAAGTCCATGGAGGCAAATTTGCAATATTAGACTACATACGTAAATATCAGACTCTGTATGCTGCACGTAAATAAAATTGATTTGACCATATGAACTAATATGAAGCTAGTCTGTTTTTTTGTTTTGTTTTGTTTTTATTGCATGGATTATGGGTATTCTGTATATAAAGAAATAACCCAAAAACACAAAGTGCTGGAATTTGCCTGCAGGAATTCGGTAATTTAAGCACATATTGTAAGCCGAGTTGATTTAGTAATTTTGAAACCTAAATGCTACTAACATACCAATAATCTGTTTAATATTAAAAATAATAATAAAAATAAAAATAATAATGTAAAAAAATTAAGGTTTGTGGCAGGTACATTAATGAGCGAATAATGATCAAATGACCTGGAGGTCTTGACTATTGAGAGGCTTGTGAATGTGGTGTAGTTTAAAGAAATAAAAAAAAAAGTGTGAGATATAAAAGCTTTTAAGGTTATTTCCAGATGTGGGAAAACCACAGTCCCTGATCTAAATCCTCCAACAAATTGTGACAATATGCGCTTTAAATCATGTGCAGTCATGATAACTTATAAAAGATGGATATTTTTACTTAAATTCTGAACTGAAAACTGAGATCCATCATGTAAACTCTAATATAGACTCTTCTGTTTATGCCAAGTTATGTGAATGCAGCTATTAATCATTGTGGTTTCTTTAAACAAAAACATATTGCATCCTTCTTCCTCTGGGGGGAGCTGATGGCCTACAGTAAAAACACTTAAACTGCAGAGGTCTGCAGAGCTGCCCCGACACTAATCTCTTGGATTATCATCCAAAGGAAACAATGAGCATCAGCTGTCACACGTGCACTACAAATGAAAACCCACTGAGCTCGAAACTGTCCAAGAAAATAATCATTGTGGATTTGTTAAACTTCCTTTAATATTAAGCTCTTCACAGACAAGATGTTTTTAATCAATCAATATATGTCCTGCAGAAGAAGCCAATATACAGCATTGAACTGAGAGCACAGAGATAAAAAATAAAATAAAATAATAAAAAACTACGACAATGCCTGGGTCACAGTGTTGATTCTTAGGATAACGTCTCTTATTTTTAGGACATCTGTGCTTTATCTATTTTTCTGTCTGTATACATGTGGCAGCGAGAGATTTATTAACAAGTATTAGCTGTAGCTGCTTTTTTTTAATAAGATAGAAGACTTTTTGTAATATTTGCAGTACATTCAAAATAACAGCACGGTTCATGAAGTGTATGGCTGCTGATGTTTCCTTTACTATCATAGCAATGATCATTAACATGCTACAAATACAGTATATTTTTATGATGTCTGTGCAAAGATTTTCTTTTTGCAGTCTATATACAGTAAGTCCTTGTATACAGACTACGATACTGTACAGTTGCTGCATTTTAACTTGTTAAAAGAGCTAATCATATTATTAGACTGCACAACAATAACAGTATGACAGTTCAGCAGGACTACAGTATGTGTACTATGATAAAAGCCATACACAAAGCACATGTCATTATTAATTATATACCATAATGTTAACAACTTATCAGTCTGGACCCAATGCCAGGGTCAAAGCTGATTGAGAGCCCTCTGTCAAATTTTAAATGCACATTCAAGTCCAGGATCTTCCCTTCACGTTCAGTCATTGATCAATGACTGACTCTTACGCAGCTTCAAAGTCCACCATGAGTCAGCGAGTGCTCTCACACTGTGGTCAATCAGCACCATTCAGGCTCTGCACGGACATGAAGGTGTTTTTGCCACATGTCTCCTGCTAGCGAATCATGCAAATATCACTGGCATGTCAAGTGCATTGAAAAAACCCCCATTATAACACAAAGTGCTGTTTGACCCCATCTATTAATCATTCACGAAGTCATTTTTTTGCCACCGCTAACATTTTATCCTGGACTGTTAAAGGCACATTTGGCAGATGATGGGAATAAATAGTATTTGAGAAAGACATGGCATGACTTTTATCAGCCTCCTGCTCATTTTCCCTTTCAAAAATCTGCAGTTCTTCTGATAATTATCTGATGACTGGGTATGCAATATTATAATGATTATTTTATGAAAAGTTAATCTAATAATTATTTTCCTAATTAGCTCAATATCCATCCATCCATCCATCTTCTGCTTTTTCAGTTCAGGGTTGCAGAGCTGATGGAGCCTATCACAGCTGTCATAGGGTGAGAGGCAGAGTGCACTCTGGAAAGGCCAGCAGTCTATCACAGGACTAAAGTAAATTTATGCTTAAATGAATCATTATTTTAACAGTAAATCATCCTAAATTTCTTTAAAAAGTTCTCAGTTTACTATCATGTATGAAATCAAAACCCCATCCAGGATGCTAGAGGGTGCAAATGTTTCATTTTTGCTTAAAAAACCCTCAAGAACAATCACTTAGTCAGCAAAATAAATGGAGATTAATGTAATAACTGGTTAATCAACTGATTGTTGAATCTCAGTAAGCCATATATTTAATGAGCAGCACTTTCTTCATACAAAGATGAACTTTGACCACTTTTCCTACTTATACAGGAAAAAACACTTAGTTTACATCCATCTGCCAGGTTATATGATAAATACATAACCTTTGTCATGACCTACAATCACAGGCTGCTATGAGGGAAAGTGTCAAAAGTCAGAGGGCATGAGGATGAATTGATGTGGATTTATGGACAGCTGCATCAGTGATGGTACCCCGGGTGATAATGCAAATGAACTGAGTCAGAAGCCCAGTCTACGTTGCTGTTGTGACGTGGGTTAAGCCCAGGTACTGTGAGTCTTCTTTTCCAGTGTGGGAGATTGAAGACAGTTCCACCGCTAGTCATGTCGGCTTACTAGTCCCATCTGGGTTCTCCAGGGGAACAGCGGCCTCCCGCACAGTGTTGGGGGGCTTTTTGCTGCCTGACACCTTCTCCCCCTTCAGTTTGGCTGACAGGCAGAAGTCTTTGAAGCAGCGTTTGAAGTTCTCATCCAGAAAGGCGTAGAGGACAGGATTGAGGCTGCTGTTGGTGTAACCCAGAGCCACGCAGAAGAAGTAGGCGGCCATGATGGCGGTGGTTTCCGGCACGCTGACGAGAGCTTTGACCAAGATGAAGATGTGAATGGGGGTCCAGCAGACCACAAACACGGCCACCACGACCACCACCAATCGCGTGATCCGGCGCAGGTTGCGGTCCTTCTCCCGCGAGCCGGACAACATTCGGACGCTCTTCAGCCTCAGGACCATGAGGGAGTAGCACACGGTGATGATGAGCACAGGCACGACGAAGGCAAAGACAAACACACATATCTTCATCAGTGTGTCCCAGTAGGCGTATGGCTCTGGGAACTGCAACGCGCACTCTGTTATGTCTGTGGAAGAACAGCGGAGACAAAATAAAGTCCAAAGTGCACTTTATGATAAATGAAATTCCACTTTCCAATTTTCTGCAATCAATTTAGCAAGTTGCTGCAGAATAGCTAATTTGCACTCACAAGGGAACATTTTGCTCCAAACTCTTTTTTTATTTCTTACATCATCTATATTCAGGAAGGATGTGAACAATTTGTAGCTAATGAAAAACTCTTCACTTACAGATGGACTTGATATATTGAATATATTTCTGCTCTTAATATTTTTGTAGCACAAGCTTGGATCTGCTATGTGTAGAAAAGTAACAGAAACTCGCAAACTTTTTCAGGCACTGGGGGGGAAAAAACGTCCTCACCGCTGTTCGTCTGGGTACCGCCCAGCACAAAAGCAGGTATCCCTGCGGCCGAGGACAAGATCCAGATGCACACGTTGATCATCTTGGCCTTGAGGGGAGTGCGGAAATCCAGGGCTTTCACAGGGTGGCACACAGCCACGTAACGGTCCACACTCATCATGGTCAGAGTGAAGATACTGGTGAACATGTTGTAGTAGTCGATGGAGATGAAGACCTTGCACACCACCTCACCGAAGGGCCACGTGTTCAGAAGGTAGTCCGTGCTCTGGAAGGGCATCGTGGTGGTGACGAGTGCGTCGGCGAGTGCCAGGTTGAAAATATAAATATTGGTGGCTGTTTTCATCTTTGTGTACCTGTTAAATATGCAGAACACAAAGTTGTCCTGTGAGGAGAGATACGGCACTGTCTCGGCGGCCGTTATTGCTTCACTCAGTAGAAGACCTTTATTCTGGGCTTATTATGAATTAAACATTGTCCATTAGTCCACAATGCTTTCTTGAATTTGTAATGCAATCTTTCAGACTCACACTTCATTGTTATGTATAAAGTACTGTTGATTGGAAAGCATACGCAATCAGCTTGATACAACTGCGTGTTCAGAAATTTTTACCTGTGGCGGCGCCCATAATACAATGAAGAATTTATAGTTTTTTGGTTTTATAAAATAAGCAGGTTAATTATGAAGTGACTTATAATGAGCAAATCAAATAAAGTTGATTATATTATATTATATATCATCAAGAATGGACAAATTATCACAGAGTGCCAATTTTTCAAGATCAAACTTCAAGATCAAACTGACATTCTTTTTTCTTTTCTATGATTAGAAAGACGATGCGTTCATGTAATATTGGAAAAATCAGAAAAAACGGTTTCCAACTGGGAAAAGTTACATGGACGACCCCCATTTGAGAACAAATGCAAAATAGGAGTTCTGCTGCACAGTCTGCAGAGCTGTTTCTGTTACATACTAGAATATGATAGACTAAAGTTCAACTGCCTAAACATTTTTGGAAAACAAAATTTTTAATACAGTATTACTTTGTAACTGTTAGTTACTATACACAAGGAACCTAAATTAATTTTAAGTTACCTACTATTCACATGCTTTAATCCAGAAAAAGAGTCAGGTAAAACATTATTTATAATACAGCCTACTGAAACAGCTATCATCGAGTTGTTTAAGCATTGCACTTTGTAAGTTAATGAACCTACTAGCAGCGACTTAGTTTAGCTAACCATAAAGCCAGAAAATACAAGAAAATATCTGTGACCAGACATAATAAGATCTTTCTAACAGAACCTAAGTTTACGAATGAACATGATGCACGTCTTTTATTTAATGTGTGAAATAATAGTAATTTTAGTTTCAAGCTAACTGGCTGCTAGCTGTAGCTTCATATTTAAAGATAGAGACCAATCCTCTGAGCAAAAGGGAGAAATTTGTCATGATGGTAAAGTTTTTTTTCTTCAAAGTTTTTCATTTAAATTTGTCTTTTGGCCACTTGGGTGAAGTGCAGCAGACTCTGACATTGATATGTGGCTAACTCGTTAGCAAACAATTCACTGGGAGTTGTTAATACACTCACTGGCTTTGCTTCATTAGATACACCTGTTCAAATGCTTGTTAACGCAAATATCTAATTAGCCAATCACATGGCAGCACCTCAATGCATTTAGGCATATAGACATAGTCAAGACGACCTGCTGAAATTCAAACCGAGTATCAGAATGCGGAAGAAAGGAGATTCTTGGAATGGAATTCATGGAATGGTTGTTGGTGCCAGATGATCTGGTCTGAGTATGGTACAAACTGCAGATCTACTGGGACACAACCATCTGTAGGCCTTACAGACAATGGTCAGAAAAAGAGGAAACTATCTCATGAAAATGCCTTGTTGACACCAGAGTCTACCTGAGTATTGTTGCTGACCATGTCCATTCTTTTATGACCACAGTGTAGCCATCTTCTGATGGTTGCTTCATGCAGGATAACACACCATGTCACAAAGCTCAAATCATGTCAAACTGGTTTCCTGAACATGACAATGAGTTCACGCTACTCAAATGGCTTCCACAGTCACCAGATCTCAATCCAATAGAGCACACCTTTGGGATGTGGTGGAACAGGAGATTCACATCATGGATGCGCAGCCAACAAATCTGCAACAACTGTGTGATGTTATCATGTCAACATTGACCAAAGCTGTGTTGAAGCAGAGGCACATCTAAAACCTGCAGGACTCCGGCTCTCGAGGCCTGGAAGCGAGTATCCCTGTTCTAAATGATCAGCTGTTTTCACTAGCTATACCTACTGTCTGTCTCACTGGGTAGCTAGCATACGATTGGCCCATCAGCTGAAAACACATAACCAACACACCAGTGTGCTGACTATCTGGATGTCCTTCAATGCACATATTAAACAAATATGTAGGACTGCTTTCTTGCATTTGCCCAGTATCTATAAAATTTGAAACATCCTGTCTCAGTGTGAAGCTAGTGAAAACTAGTTCATGAGTTTATGACTTCTAGGCCTGACTCTTGTAATTCATTATCAGGTTGTCCTAAAAGCTTCCTGAAAAGTCCCCTTTTCACTTTGTTTATACACCACTCTGCATTTAATCATTAGTTAGTATTAACCACTGGCTCTCTTCCACAGTGTGTCTTTTGTCCTGTCTCCCATCACTCCCAACAGGTCGCAGTAGACGGCTGCCCCTCCCCAAGCCTGGTTCTGCCAGAGGTTTCTTCCTCTTTAAAGAGAGTTTTTCCTTCTCACTGTTGCCAAGTATTTGCTCATAGGGGGTCTTCTCATTGTTGGGGTTTTCTCTGTACTACTGTAGGGTCTTTACCTTAAAATATAAAGCGCCTTCAGGTGACTGTTGTTGTGATTTGGCGCTATATAAATAAAATTGAATTGAACTGAAGTGAAGTGAATTGAACATCGATAAACAACACTGATGAGAAACAAAATAGAAAGTTGTAGAAAACACTGAGCTAAAAGATGCTAAAACAGGCAGAGTTTGTTGACAGGCTAATTAATACATATGACAGCTCTCAAATTACACAATTGAATTGAAAGTAAATAAAAGGGACAATAAGTAGACAATTCTACTTCCTACTTTATATCCACTTCATCTATTTTTTGGCCCAAGTTGACTTTAATTCATTAGATTAATTTTAGATATTTGCTTACAATAAATCAGCATAAAGCCTCTCCTTTCTTCAGCTGTCTTGTTCTCCATGGAGCAGCAGTAAAATGTACTCTCTTGTCCGTAACTGACGTGAAAAAGCTGGCTTCTGCAGAGGCGAAGCCATCAACCTGATTTGAGGTAATTGTTGTTGAGGAACTGAAGCATTCTGGATGGCACTGCTGCAGTTCCCGTTACATCAGATAAGATTTGTTGCTCTCACAGACCATAAATAAAGCCCAATGAGGTGCAGGCGGGTTATCAGGTTGACAAAGCACCACTGGTTTCAGTAATTAATATTACGCCTGGCAGACCAGGCTTGGAGAAATGTATAGAATACTATTATATCTGGGAGCTCTTTCTGGAGAGTTGCCATTCATAAAGTTGGCATGTTTCATTTTCTGGAGGAGGCAGAATTAGCTCTCTATCGCCATGCTTTTCACATTTAGTGTCAGATTAGAAATGAATGAAATTTATTTTAGACTTAGGGGTTTAAAAAAAACCCTTCTGTATCTGGATGCTGTCTCATCCCATTTTACATGCACATTTTCCCGACTGTTTCATGAACTGAGAGCATCGCACCTTTTTTTTTTCATGTCTCTGAAGCACATCCAAAACAAAATGCAGGCACAAACAACAACTATGACTAACACCAGATGGCCTGGAGGTCACTGGGAAAGCAAAGACTGGGTGCTTGTTCCTTATTCCCTTATTCCCAAACAAAAACATTTACAAAGGCTGTGAAGAAACACATTCCTCTGGCTTGATCTTGATTTCTAAAAAATATGGCATGATGACCAATAACGTCTTTCCTCAGTTTCCAGTACAGAAACAGAGGATCAATCATTTCTGGCACATCTTATGGATTTAATGTTTGTGTTTTATGGTGTTATGCAAAGTGGGGTAAAATCCTTACCTGATGATCACATACATAACGAGGCAGTTGCCCAACAAGCCGACCACAAACACCACGGAGTACACTGCGGTGATAATGGGGATGATGGGAGACATGCTCTCCTGCTCCCAGCTATCATCATCGTGGGTCACATTGCGGCTGTCAGAGTATCCGGACACCCAAGCAGTTGAATTCGCTGGGCAGTCTTCCAGCAGCGGGGAAAGGCACTTAGTGTCTTCTTTGTAAATTTCAATCGGAGTGCTTTCCATTTTGACACCTGTTTGTTGTTAGGTTGAAAAAAAAAACCCTTCAAGTTAAGACTTTAAAGTGGAGTTACTGAGAAATGTTTCGTGTGGCATTCAGAGGCAGGTAAATAAGGTGAGCTGCAAAAAAAAAAAAACGCATCTAAAGCAACGTTTAATTATTTATTAAAAATGAAAAAAGTTTGCACGATCGCGTTAATGCAAAAAAAATATTATACCTACACAAACTTCACTTTGGTTCTGGAGACGCCTGCAGATCATGCAAAACATGTTTGGAAATATATGCACGGAGCTCCGAATCGTTCACGGGGAAAACGCGCACTGTAATGTGAAGCTGGCAGTTTACTCACCTTAATCACTCAGGGAAAAAAGCGAGAGGGAGAAAGAGAGAACGCTGTCTTTATTTTTAATATATCCTCCCAGTTTATAATTCAGCCCGGCTTGTTTTGTTGCCCTCGTGAAGGTTACAGCTCATCAAAGTTTGTGGATGGCACTGCGAGCCTGGAGAGGAGAAGTGGCAGCTTTGCGGACCCTCGTGCACACGCACTGATGGAGAAGTGGCGCGCAATCAGGCTAGACCCACCACACACGCGCGCCCACAACATTCACCCAAAATGTGAGATGACAGAGCGATGACAATAACCTGCAGGCAGGCGCACAGCTTCCCACAGTCACCATATCAGAGCAGAATAAAAACTGTTGAGCATAATTAAGTAAGATTTGTGCATTAGAAGAGCTGAAAAGGGTAATTGCATTTATATTGCAGTTTAATCAAATGGTCCTCTGATGATGTACAGTTTGCTCGCTGAAATTCTCCCTGGGCACAGAAAACACATTTTTCAGGAGCGGTTTTAAATTGTGAATTTCGGCGAGAGTGCAAGAAGTGCAGCGTCGCTGGTGTCCAGCCCTTGGTGTGTGTAATGATGGGTGTCATAACCACTTTCACTGGACACAGCGCTGCACATTTCAGCCCATTTCTGCTTTGGTGGACAGAGCAGCTACAACTCCGGGGACAAAAAAGGGGGATGATATATGGCCAAGGTCCAGCACAGGCAGCATTCAGACCACTCAGCCAGCAAACAGAATGACCCATCATTTCGCCTTCAGTCATTTTAAAAGGGAAGTCAGCATCGGATCTCATTTTTCTCTCAGCATTCAAATGCTCTTAATTAAATGTCCATATATATTTTTTAGAATCCATGTTTAAAAAAATATCTATTCTAGTGTGCACTGTTGTTTTAAACAGTGTACACTGATGCATTGTGCTTGGTTCTGTTTTTATAAAGGATCCCCTTCAGCGTGGGTGCCAAAAGAAACAGCTCTTCTTGGCTCTATGGTTCCTGCCATACTGACACTACAGGCTGTTGGTAGAATAACTATGATGATAAAAGAGTGTTAAACAGCAGAGTTTCACAAATGTGCAGCGCTCTTCTTTAATCCTTTATAAAAACTCACAAACCTGTTCAGAGTTGCTTTATCAGCTGGAGACTGAGCGATAATGACAGGAACACGGTTTAAACTGGTGACATGTTTCTCAGTGGAAAGTTGCTTCTGTTTGGCTCCCGAAAAACAACTGAACATAAAGAGCTTCCATCCCTTCTGTAGGTGTGGTGGATCACAGTCATGCAGCTCTAATATTCCTGAATAGACTGTTTTGCATACTGCTCATAACTGATCAGTTAATGATGACTCACAGGTTGATTACAGGTGTGTGAATTGTAAAACAGCTTGAGACTAATGCGCAGTAAACTAGATTAAAAAAATTCAATAGATAAATAGATGGTAGGAAAACAATCAAATGTGAATATAATTAAACAAATTACATTTTAATGATTAACATTATAAAAAAAAAAAGCGAGGCTAAGAGGACTAATATGGGAATAATGTTTTGTAAAAAAGGACCGCTTTCACGATATAGTCTGGTTTAGGCACCAAAACTATTTAGTTAATTTTGAGAAAAGATCTTGGTTTGTTGATTAAAAACACCTTTTTGCAACCTTTTGAACATATATATCTAAAGGGTGCTTAGAGGATGCACAAATGACCCAATCGGTCATTTTCTGGGAGAAAAGAGTATCATTTTGTTGCTGTTACGCCCCCCTGCACCCCCTACTCTCTCTGTAGTGGCAGTGAGAGAGCTTCAGGTGCTGCCTTGGTTAATTGCTGACTGCACCTGATGGGATGTGGATAAAGGCATGTATGAGGGCAGCTTTGCAGTGCAACTTTTGCTCTTCTGCTCTCTGGGTTGCAATAGTGTTAGCAGTGCTTATCAAGGAATTTAAAATAATACCCATTTTTCTTAAAACTCTGGTGTCAGTCGTCACCTTGTGTTGCAGCTTTTGAGCTGGGTCGTAACGGTTGCCTTTATCAGTTGCTGTTGCAGTTTGTGTCCAAGTGACGAATTACCAAAGAACATTTTTAAAACATATCAGAAAGATTGTTTTTCTCACAGTGGACCTTTGCAATCCCAAGAATAAACAGATGGTTTACCATTGTCTTAGTTGCAATCTGACAAGTTTTCTTTGTTTTATTCATAATTATATATTTGCATTAAGAGATACCTCCATCCATGATTCCATTTTCTTCCGCTTATCATTTTCAGAGTCGCGGGCACACTGGAGCCTATCCCAGCTATCAAAGGGCAAGAGGCAGGGTACACCCAGGACAGTCGGCCAGCCTGTCACAGGGCTAACACAGAGAGACAAACACCCATTCAAACCGGGACTTTCTTGCTGTGAGGCATGCCGCCGTGTTTTTCATTATGACTCCATTCTATGCAGCTGTGTGCTTCTATGCACTTGCCACTGTGCTGTGGCTCACTGTTCTGTTTCACATTTGACTCTAGGATACCTTAGTATATAGAGGAGTTCATGGTCGACTCAGTGACCGCAAGGTATCCAGGTCCTGTGACTGAGAAAAAGTCTGCAATGATATTCACTTGGGTGGTGCATGTCAACACATTATCCAGCTGAGTGGCAGGCCCCAAGCTTCATCAGGAAAATCTTCTATTGTAAGGGGATCATAAACAATGCTTACCACAGCATCAATCAGGCTTACTAGGCTGCACTGACTCAAATATTACACAAATCAATCTAAAATAAAACCAAATTTTTGACAGTAGATATATTAGGGCAAGCTTTGGAGGAGTGTTTTACAGTGGATTATAATATGAATCATCCTAATTTCATCCACAGTGCAACAGCGTAACATCCAAAGATATAAAAAGGTCTCATTTGTTGAGTCCTCGAGGGCCTCGGGAAACAGAGTTTCTACGAGCTTCATTAATTATTGCAAAAGCTAATAGAAAAGTCAAAAGTCATTAAATAATTTAAGCTCTTTTGCTGCTGATTCAAACAATAATAAATGGACTCATTTCTGCTATTTGTATCCTTTCACTGAATTTCTAGTTTAATCAGAAGTTTCTCCACGTAGGAATTACGCCAAGTTAATCATCTGCGATTTATAATTATCTACCCACAAAAAATGTAATTCACTTTGTAATGCACCTTTGTTATTAGATCCCATAGCATCCACCCTTTGTTAAGAAAACTGCTGAACTGATAAGAATGTCTTTAGATATTTTTAAAGAGTATGTTGACCTTTAATTTTGAGCATTTTCTCCTACAGCTACAAACTGAGGAGCTGATCTCTGAGTGTTAATTTGCATCTTATGGCTACACAGAGCGATTATGCCATTTGTCATCCACGGAGAAGATGATTTTATCATTTTGTTGACGGATGAAATCCTCTGACTTTCTCTTCCATTTCCAGCCTCGGGAAATGCTGGCGCACAGTGCACGAACGCTGACTGAACCCGTCCTGGGGGCTCGTGTTTGAAAAGCAGAAAAAGCTTCCACACCACTTGGCCAACAGTATTACAAAATCCACAGTGTTTTCACACAGGAGGACAAAATGAATTTGGGAAATGTGCTTCTTGCCTATAGTGGATGCCGGGGAAGACTACAGCACTGAAAAAGATATAGAAAAGCAATGAATAAAAAAAAGAAGAAGCAATCTAGTAAGGAAGGTGACAATGGCTTCTGTCAGGAGGAAAGAAACAGTTGCATCACATTACATTCCCTCTTGGGGTGGAATGGTTTGATTTGTATAGCTTTCCGTCTGTGCTAGTCAAACATGAGACCATACATAGAAGATTATTTGAGACTTAGATTTACAAGATTCCACTCGCTGTCACGCAGCCTGCATGTTGAACTAAGAAGATTGAGTGCTGTGCCTCCAGAATGAGAGCGTTTTAGAGAAAAAACAGAGCTCGAACTAGCTTGTTCTGCAATTACTGGAAGAGGTGTTGCATATAAGATGTGTGTATGATAATCTAGCAAATGACGAGAAACTAAATTAAATCTGCTAAATACATATTAGTCTAAATTAATTAAATTAGTGCAACTATTGAACCGAATACCAGGAAGTCAAAGGGCGATTCAGGGGATCACTGAAGTAATTAGGATTCATGAGAGTCCACAGAAAGCAATCTGTAACCATCTGATAGTGGTTATAAATTGATTGTAATTGTACCTCTCTGCAGCTCCCAACCCTCGCTGGAACTGGAATACGTCTGCACTGGTGACAATTGCATAACAGATGAGCACGTGATTGTCATTTTTAAATCTTACACAGTGTCGCTGAAGAGCCGGACCTTTGCTTTAATCTGCTGGGGACCCCTGCTGTAATCATCTGCACACATCTGTTCTGAGCCAAGCTGCAGGCCAGCGCGGAGAGAAATGAGTCCGGTTCACGTGGCGATGTCAAACATCCTTGCTGCTGGAGTGTTCTTGAGCAAATCACTGCACCTGTACTACTTTTCCTTCTCTAACTGGTCATGACCTCTGACCCTAGCTGTAGCTGAGCAATCCATACGGTGCATTAATATTCTAGATCCATCCCATCCTTCTTCCACACCACCCTGTACTCTACTCGGCTCAAGGAAAATGCTCACGTATGTGTGACCAAATACGACTCAGCCAGTGTCTGTGAACAAAATTCAATTGTATAGCCACAGTGAGGGATTAAATAGACTTAAAAGAAGATTACATTGTGAAATCTGTGGCTGTGCTCAGCAGTGAACATCAGATGTGACTATCTGAAGAGCCAAAAACAAGCTAGAATTTTTATTTTATTTCTATCTTTTGTCAGTAATAGAACCAATAAAAGTAAACTTGGTCTCCATTGCATGTTCTCAAAACCGGCTCACAGCGCAGCAAAGATTACTGCTGACCAGCTCGATCTGCTAATGACTGCGTTCAGCTTCACAGCTGGAGCTTGGTATTTTTAACTTAGACTCCATGGTGCGAAAACCTATTGATCCGGCTCTGACAGGAGCCTTGATTGATCTCACCGTTTGCTAATGTACAACACCGAAGATGACATTCACAGTTTGTTGATAATCCGCAGCTTTTGTGAAGATGTGTGGGAGGTCGGCGGAGTAGCTTTCACAGCTTCGCCTGAACTCGCAGGCATGAAAGGACAGATGGATGCCATCGCGTGTTTTGTTTGCTGGCGCCGAGATGTGAGTGGGTCAGAGAGGAATATTGGATCTAATTTAAGTTCAGGACTACAAATTATATAAGCACAGTCATGAATTTAAAGCATGACTTCAGGATCTGTCAGACGGACCAATTAAAGTATGGACGCCCTTTTCCAGCTAGAGAATCAAATTCAAATAAGGAAAATGTAACTAGCGTTGTTTCTAAAATGTCAAAGCCTCTCAAAGGCTGTCAAAAGTTTATTGCTCTGATGTCCTAGTGAATTACTGAAACACTCCCACCCCCATCCCTGTTCATTTCGGTTTAATCAAACCCCACCCTGCTGGTCTTTCTTCCATAATCTGAATAAAAAGAGAGCAGAACTGTGGTCATTATGTGTTGTCGTGAATCACTTTTCCAGCCCGATTTACAAACTCCACGGGCATCAGAACCCATTTTCCAACCAGCAGTCATTCTTTTCTTTTTTTTTGTTTTCCTTTTCATAAATCATCTCACCAGAAGCACACAGAAATAGGGGTCATCGCTATGATGCCTGGTAATAAATCAACTCTTTATAAGTGCGCGCGTGTGTGTTGTAAGGGTTTACCTTTACTGTTTTCACTCGGTAACATGAAACATAGATGGAAAATGTGTAGGTTCAGATGTGAGAGCTGCTATTTCTGGCTCGAGGTTTTCCCTGCTGGATTCATGCAATAAATGTGGGAAACTGAGCGCGTTGTTCTGTTGTGAGTTATGAGATGTCCACTCAACGCACTCAAAGGCATTTTAGCATTGCTGGAAAAAAAAAAATAGAAGTCTGGCAATAATCTCCCATCCCTGAAGTCAAAGGGATAAATTGCTTCTGCAAATTGTATCAGCGTAAACTGCTGAGTCTAAGGCTGCTTTGTCACGAAGTGGACTAAATCAATCGTATTCCTGCCAACCTTCTGTTGTTTTAGAATTGTGATAGAAAGTAGTTAAGAAAACTCCTTTAATTCGAATTATTAAACAAACAACTTGTTGTACTTGGGATCCTCAAACACTGCGACTGGTCCAAAATATTGCAACTACCGTTCAAGTATTACTTAACAATTAACTTTATTTCAGACAGATACTGCAAACCGACTGCACATAATGTGCAGCATTATTCACTTATTTACACTCACCTACGAAGCTTGCACACAACACCAGACTTCATTTGAAGTTGTGTTTATGTTCATCAGGTGAATGAATGTCCAGCATTCACTTTTTTTTTTCCAGCTCTGCTTTTGGTCTCTTTCAGCTCCTGAGAGAAAAATCTGGCTCATTAATTGCTAAAAGAAAATCTGCAAACGCCAATTCAATTAGATACACAAGTTACAATGTTTCTTTCAAAATGCAACCTAATTAGTTGGATGGCTGATTGCAGTGTGTGGGAATAATTCAGAAGGCAAAGGCTCAATCACGCTTACCAGAATTTCCCAAAGTAAGTTAAAGAACGATTTACAGCAAAGCAGAAACATGCTTAACCGCACAGAGGCAGCCCACCAAAACATCAAGCAATTAAAGTAGCATTATTCAGCACAGACACTAGAAGAATCTGCCTCTCCATACACCTGGACAAGAAGCAAACAGGTAAGAAATCTACCTTTACATTAAAGCTTTTGAATACAACCCCTCGTTTATTGTAAAGACTCAACACAGGGCATCCCATCCCCATCCCATTAGACACCCCAATTCAAGTGTGAAATCATTATCAGTGAATGCGGGCAAAACAGAAGCTACCTTTGCGTTATAACAATGGTGCTGTCTTTGGGCACACACCCACGCTCACCTGTTTCTTTCTGCGCCCCCGGTTTGCAGTCTTCACCCTGCATTCTCCCTTTCTCTCCTTCTCTATCCTCCTCTCTCAGTCTTTGTGCTGTTATCCAAAATGTAAATGTAACAGTGAAACAGAATTTACCACCCAATAAAAAGCATAAACTGATCCAGATCCATTATCCAATATTCAAATATTCAAATTGATTATTGGGCTGCAACTGTTGGCAGTCAACATAAGCAGTAACATCCTTTTGTCTTTGTCTTACCAGGATCTGTTTGTTTTTGTTTGGCTTTTAAAGGATTTATTTTAGAAAAAACACATACTGCATATCCATCTATGAAAAATGACATTTTCAATAAGTTATCATTTCTTTCAGTACTTAAATTCATTGCCCATAAATATACTTTAAATACACATTGAAGCCCAATTCAACCAGAATAGGAGATCTGGATAATCTAAAGTAATAAAGTACGTCAGCACCTCGGCTGGCATGATGACATGATGGCAGCCTAATGGCTCAGAAAGCTAAAATTAGCTCATAATCTCTAGCAATCTAGCCTACGTTAGCTAACGTTTTTGACACTATTTAGAGACCAAATATGCAACCAGACATTTAAGTCACAGTAATGACCCCTCAATATAAGAAGGATTTGCACTATTGCTTGCTAAAGTTTCAGTAAATGTGTTTAAAATCTGCTCCGCCGAATCGTGCCATGAAATGACCTCTTTCTCTCCTCTCGGTCAACACACGTCTTATTTATTGATCACAAGTCTCGCTGTTGAAGCATCATCTGTGTGTGCAACGTAAAGTCATGACATCAAGAACACTGGACATTCAGACCTGTTTTCTTTCTAACCTGTATCATCTCCAATAGACAGTTTGCCTAAACTTGCCAGTGATACGTGCGATTGTTCTTGTAGTAAGGATGAGCGTGAAGAACTGAACAAAGCATTTATTTTTTAAGTGCTTCACATGAAACAAGTGTGAAACAGCAGGAACATGCAAAGATTTTAAACACATAATATGCGCTGAAAGGAGCACAGCTGCTGCAGCCAAAGTAGCAGCCTGAGTGTGTGCAAAAGGAAAAGCATTAAAAGCACTGTCTCCAATTTGTACAGATTAGAAAACTGATCTATTTGTAGGATATTTGTCATCAAGAATATTCAATCAGTAAAATCAGATTTACTTTGCTTTGGCCAAAAACTAATGTGATTTGAGGTTCTCTTCACTTCTTGAGTGTCACATTTAAATGGATCAAGCTTAAAGTTTCAGCGCTCTAATGTTCACCTATCACTCAAACAGTCGCATGCAAACTGGAGGGCCACTCAAACGTGAACCTGCAGCAGGTGGAGAACAGAAAATGGGCTGTCTCTGCAGTCCAAGATGGTGGTGCTTCGTTTGGTTTATCACAGGTAAAAAAAAAGTTAGGTTCATGCCAAGCATGTAGTTCTAATGCAGACACAAAGTAATTTGCCTTGTTCCTCATGTGTCTTCATGATACCATAAATATGATCATAGTGTCTTCACTACTAGTTTGGGCCTGAGCACAAATAAACCGCACACACCTCCTGTTGATTCACGTGATCAATGTGGCCAAAACTTAAACGAAAGAGGAAAAAAAGTGTATGTAATACAGAAAAGAGAGAATCGGTTTATGTGTAACGAATGAAAAGGTGCAATTAAATTAAATGGTCCGTCTTCATTATCCAAGTCCCACACAGGTAAATGTGTGATCACAGCAAATAATCCCCCCGAAGCTGCTCCGTACTGCAGATGTTCCTATGATTCATTTTGAGGTGTGGAGCCAGCGGGGCTCACTGTTTTTGATCTATGACTCAGGGGAACAGCTGATCATCTCCAGAAATGCTGAATGTGCACTGTGAGCGAGTGGAACATTTACAATCAATGACTGGGGAATTGGACTGCACACCGACGGTCCTCTACATCAAAGAAAGAGAGAGAAAGAAGGGGGAAAGTTGGAAAATTTAGGGGGAAAGGAGGTGAAAATGTTGGACAAAGAGGCAGATAAGATGGAAGGTTTCGACAGAAGCTAAAAATGATGAGGTGGATGAGGACTTTTACTCAGTAAATTCTCACCGTCCTTCTACACAGTTTAAGGACAGTGAGGAACCCCAAGAGACGTGAAGTGAAGAGATAACTTATGTAAATCAGTGCAATCCCCTATTCAGCACTTAGGCTTTTTTCTTGAGATCTACTTTCCATATACAAATCCCAACAGCCTACTGCAAAATAAAATGGACAGAGAAATTGCCCCCCCCCCCCCCAAAAAAAACAACAACCCCAAAAACAACAATTAA
>JAVDPK010002048.1:250965-261687 GCA_034780415.1 Cichlasoma orientale
ATCCATCCATCCATCCATCCATCCATCCATCCATCCATCCATCCATCCATCCATCCATCCATCCATCCATCCAAACTAAATGAAGTACAAAGACAAACACATACAAATACATTTAGCACAAAAAGTAAGGAAATGTGTGTTTGGTCAATTATTTCTTTGTTGTAACAATGTTTCTTGGTAATAAATCTGTTGGAAAGCCTGATTATTTCTTTTTAATGGTGCCATAATTGTAAGGCAAGTGCAGCTTATTTTGCTATTGACGCTTGTTTGGTGTCATTTATTGGATTGGATGATTGAAGTCTGAAGAAACAAGATATATTAGCAATTTAACAATTTATTCATTTAACAAACAGGGACCTCAGTAACATGTGGAAGAACCATACACAGCCTGGTCACACACTGCTATGGGATAGCATCCCATTCTCCAACCAGCAATCATGCAATCCAATAAATGACACCAAACAAGAGTCAATAGCAGAATAAACTGTTTGGCATTGGCAGAGAAGATTTGGCAAGTTTTTCATGGGCACAAGCCACAACTCTGGTCCTCAACCCACAAATGCATTTTCTATACTTTCTGTGCAAAGTTTATATACAGTATTTTATCCAACTGAAAATTTCCCAGCTGCTTCTCTGGATAAATACAATGAGCATAAAGGGAAGAGTTTGATAGTTTTCTTACTCTCGTGTCTCTTTTTCTTTCCCAGACACTGTGAAAAGCAGTTTGCTGTTATTTTGGCAGCAGTGCTGTGTTCTAATCATCTCTGGCTTTCAGTGGGGAAGCAATCCTAACTGGGCACATCTCTTTATGAGCCAGTTTTTTGTGCCGCTCACATGTACTGAGTCACTTCATGATATTTTTCTCACCCATGTAAAATTGAAAAATAACGTTAAAGGCAAAATGTATTGCATTTCTTTTATTTGTGGTAGTTTCCATCATTTTCAGAAGAAATCTGCAAAGCTTGTGACTATGTGGTGAAATTTGAAATTTTCCCCGTTGTGCATAATGACAGCCTTTCCTGCTTTCTTCACAGCCACCGAATAAAAGCCAAACTTTAAAAAAAGCGCCTGCCCTGCGGTGCTGACTTTCAATACTAGAACCATTCAAAATACAGGACATTGTCTCAATATGTGGCATTCCCACAATGTGGAACACCTGGTCACCCAAAGGATGCTTTCATCACCATAACTTGGTTTTGCCCAAATCCATGAAATTCAACTTTCAAGTCTCCAGATATAACCCCTGCTTTCTAAGAAGTCTTCTGCTGGTGTTGCACCCCTCAGCTCGCTTGTGGACTCTCCTCTAGTGTTCAGCTATGATGTCTATGCTATGAACACCTAAGCTCATAGATACTGAGGTTTGTCACTTGATGTCAGGCGCACATTGCTCAAGAGCTGTCCACCACATTGAACGTGATACAACCACCGACCACCTACCACCTTCCATCCATCTATTAATTTTCTTCCACTTATCTGGGGCTGGGTTGCAGGGGCAGCAGGCTAAGCAGAGAAACCCAGATCTCCCTTTCCCCAGCCACCTCCTCCAGCTTATCTGCGGGACCCCAAGGTGTTCCCAGGCCAGCCGAGAGATATAATCTCTCCAGCGTGTCCTGGGTTTGCCTCGGGGTTTCCTCCTGTTAGAACATGTCTGAAGTCAGATGCCTGAACCACCTCAACTGACTCCTTTCAATGTGGAGAAGTAGTGGCTCTGCTCTGAGCTCCTCCCGCATGGCTGCACTCCTCACCCTATCTCTAAGGGAGAGGCCAGCTAACCTTCGGAGGAAGCTCATTTCCACTGCTTGCATCCGCGATCTTGTTCTTTCGGTCACTACCCAAAGCACACCCCCCAGCCACGTGCCAGCTGGCATCCACGTGCCAGCTGGCAGCCATGTGCCAACTGGTCTCCCTTCTGGGTTTTGAATCTGTTTGCTGCCCCTCAGCTCCTGATGTGCTTCCTGGGTGTCCAATAGAGCACCCTTGGGATGTGATGGAATGGGAGAGCTCCTGGCTGTAACTCAGGAGGTAAAGCAGGGTGGAATCAGGATTTGCTGTCTGCCCTCTGTTGGGTCTTGATGGGGATTTCAAGGGATTACCTTGTTGGTTGCAGCCACTCAAGGTTTATGGACTAATCTGGGCTATGTCACCACTCTGTGTTTTGGTGTTTGGGCTCTGGTGATTCTGGTGGCCTTGATGGGAGTGGGGGTGTCCTCATGGAATGGACCATCACATCACTATAGTTGTTTCTGCTTGCTTCACTGTCCTTGCTTGAGTGTTTGGTTGTTTGGGCTTCATTGTGGTGTATTTTGCTCTCTGCATCTCTGAAGGGAGATGGTTGTTGGGGAGGACTGCACGCACATGTTCACAAGTTTTAAAGGACAAATCCCCCCAAAGCTACAGGGTTGGAACACCTGTCGGTACCTTCCTGAAGTCCAAGAACAACAACAACAAAAAAGGCTCTGCCATATTGTCTTAACTTTTCTGAGCCAATGGCAACATCTGTCTTCATACAAACAAACACATGAACTGAACCACATAATGTACTGTGCAGAAAAATGCCTTTCAACGTCTGCAATTCAACTTGAAAAATGCCACAAAAAAACAGCATTTTCTTACATCTTTGACAGAATCAGTAATTTTGCACAGCCATGAACAATACTGGACCTCCTTTTCATTCATTTTAATACCATTTAGCTCTTATTTTTTAGATTAGTTCCAAACTGTTAGTTGTGAGCATCCACCACAGACAGTATCCAAATAATCCAGACAAACCACTGAATGTCTCCCGAATGCTCGTGTTTTTTTCACTATCTCTATGTTGAGATGAACAGTACTGACCTAATACCAACATAATGCGCTTCTATATATATATAAAACAATCAGATTTAAGACAGATCACAAACTCACTGAAGCCTGATATTACACAGAAAAAACAGCCGCGCTCTGTAGAAATTCAGCTGTCTCACGGCATCAGAAGTCATCTCTCTACTGATTTGCCCTCTGGCCTTAAAACATGCCTGGCATCAGTGAATTGTACAGAGGCTCCCTACTGTGTGTTTCATACACACACAGAGGCAATCACGCACTATAGATCCACACAACCTTGACACGTACTTTTAGATATGAGGCAAATCCATTCTGCAACCAGTACACAGTGAGAGCTTTCCTGACCCCCCTCCGAATGCTGGCTACGGTGCGTTGGCGATCCTCCACTAACAGTCACCTTGGGAACCTCCAGCTTTGTGATGGATGCCTGTGACTTAATGAGAAGTGAAAGCTGTCAATAGACAGGATCAATGGGTGCGCTAATGCATGTCTCAGCATCATAACTTTACTGACACGTATGTACCCGATAATACACGAACGCAGCTTTCAGAAGTCTTAACCTTGAATTCTGTGAAAATTGAAACTTCCCTCCATATCAGGAGTATTTTAGAGCATTTGATGAGACTGTTTTCTGCTTTTTGTTTCAATAAGTGGTTCCCTGAATATTTTCTTTTTTATAATAACAATTAACATCCTCCAGTCGGTGTGGCTGAACGTGCACCACGCTGCACATACAATGCAGGCAGTTTGATGTATTAAGTAGTCACAAAGACTGTCAAAAAATAAATTATATCACTATAACTGGCCTTAAAATGAAATGTATATCAGAACATGTTCACATATTTGACACATGAAACATAATAATACCTGACTTTATGACATTTCCCTAATAAAAAACATTTTAAATCACCATGTGCAGATATATATATATATATATTAAATATGTATATATTAAGATATAACAGATTCATCATATTTTTTGTATTCCACAGGGAAAGAATCTCTCCATGATTAAGATTTATAGCAGCATATCTAATTAATGTAACTTTGTATATTTTTTTGTTTTAACAGCTGAGTGCTACTGGAGAGCTCCCGCACATTCAACGCTGGGTTTGAATAGCAGTATTAGTTACGCGTATCATCCAGCGGTGCAATGTTAAAGGATGGCTTGAAATGAAATGAGGCTGCAAACAAACATATTTCATCCTCTGCAGTTCATAAATAATGACTTGAGTATCAAAAACACACACCCACAAGAGAGCAACAATTTAACAGTCAGTGTAATAAATGCACCCTTTTCTCTTAAGCGGTAATGACGTTTGACATGTATGCATGAAAAAAGTCACGTTTAGGAATCAGCTGTTTATATGAAGTGACATTAACTGTCTTTATGACTTCTGACTTTAGGACATGCAGCAATATTAACATTCGGCATCAGGTGTGGATGCGTGCTGCGTTTGAGCTTCGAGAATTATATCAGCGATGGGAGCAGACGGCTACAAAAGTGAAAATGTTCTTCACCTGTAATTTGCGTAGATAAATTTGGAGCAATAATTAAATGTATTGTTTAATAATTATGACAAATAAATTGGAAGCATGATTGGGATTAGCAATTTTTCCCTTCATAGACATCTGTGAATGCAGGGGGGAAAACACGAGTTTTCCAAGAAGGATATCAGTAATTACAGCTGGCTGCCTGTGCTGTGACCTGTGAAACCGATTTCTACTATTAATTTGCAAGGCTATTAATGATTTAGCGGCTAACTGCTTCTCTTTTTATACACCAACAAGGTAACTCATCTTATGCAGATGGATTAAATTTATAGCTAAGACAACAAAGTACGGAAACATTAGTTTATGGTCCAAGCATGTCCTGGTTCAGTTTCCATCATAAGTTTTGCCAGCCTCCTGTTTGCGATCCGAAAACTATTCTCAGTTTGTAAATCTTTTAAACTTGTGTTCAGTATCCTGAGTCTGAATTTTGAGTCCAGTTTGTAGAAGTGAGAATAGGAAGCAGATGGAAGAGAGTCTAGAGAGGTGGAGGTATGCTCTGGAGGAGAGAGGAGGAATGATTGTCTGTAGAAACAAAACATGATATGTGTGTGTGAATGAGAGGGAGGCAGGTGTAACAGTGAAGCTGTATAATATGTATATATTGTTTGTTTCATTTATCATACCTCCCAGTGACTGATATTTTTTATTCCCTGGTTTTCCTTCTTGTGTATTCTTGGATTTTGGAGCAGGACTCTTTCTGCATTAAATGCTTACTTTGTGCTTCCTGCTCTTGGGTCTGCAAAACAAATTCACATTGCAGTTACACGTGCAGTTAGTGGGATTAGGTTAATTGGTGATTCTTAATTGCCCATAGGTGTGAGTGGTTGTCTTTCTCTCTGTGTTGGCCCTGCAGCAGACTGACAACCTATCCAGAGTGTACCCTGCCTCTCTCTCACCCTATGGCAGTTGGGATAAGCTCCAGCTCCCCCCACAAGCCCTGAATTGGATAAGTGGAAGAAAATGGATGCATGGACATCTTGCATGAATACAAATGGATAGTTTTGCACATTTGTATTATCACGCAAAATAAATAATTCATGCAAACTTCCTTATTCACAACTTATTAAGGGGAAATGGATAAACCTCTTCATGCCACTGTAAGTAAAACAAGCCTCATGAATAGCTATAATACATTATTTTGGTGTGTAAACTGATACAATCATCTCATTTTATTAAAATGTGTTTCTCTGCATTGATGAAACCTAATAATAAGAATGAAGTTTGGGCCACGATCACGCAGTCTTCTGTATTAAAGTAGTTCCACATGTCAAGTTCTTCATAAAAATGAAGCTCAGCTTCCTGTCTGAAAAAAGCAACGCTATTTTGGTTTGTATGATTACATTTCTTTGGAAACTGTTTCTCATTGGAAATATGCCTTTCATATATTGGCAGCAGAGAATTAATGGCGGTGATGTTATTAAATTCTCAAGCACTAGAAAACGAATTCCAATTTTGTTTATTTTTAATCGTACTAGGTGGCCTCACCACCTAGAATGTGGCATGACTGGTAACCTTCAAAAATGTTATTCAGTTTGATTTTATTTAGCACCAAATGATACCATGTGTCATCTCAAAGCACTTTATGTAATAAGGCCAAAATGATATTCTAGGGAGAAACCCAGCAATTCCCTCTTGAGCAGGAACTTGGTGACAGTGAGGAGGAAAGTTCTCATTTAAAAACAAGAACAAGAAGAAACCTCTGACACAGACTCGGGGGAGGATGGCTGTCTGCCACAAACAACTGAGGTGAGTGAGAGGAGAGCAGCGAGAGAGGAAAGATGACCACTGACAGAAAAAGAACAAACACACAGGGCAGGTTGGTGAAGCCACTAACCCGAGATCAGAAACATACCGCCCCAGAGGCAGAGACACCTGCAGAGAGGTAGGGGAGTGAAATATTACACTTTAAGCATAACGCAGAGGGTGTGTGCCTCCTGAAGTCAAACTGGGAGCTGGAGCCACAGAAGAGGAGCCTGATAGTTGAAGGCTCTGCCTCTCATTGCACTTGTGCAAAGGAACCATAAGTAAGCCTGAATTTTGAGAAGGAGATGCTTTATTGGAATAATGTGACATCTTAAAAACATGAGGATGGAAAGGGTTAATGTCTTTTGGCATGCTTTGACATTGTCCTTAATAATTGTCACATTTTTCCTCTGTCTGAGGGGAGAATTTGGAACAGCTACAGTGCAGTATACACAGGTTTGCAGGTAAGACTCTTACAGTTTGGTCTGGAGTGGGCAGGATGGTCGAGCTTTCAGGTTGATGTTTTCCCTTTTCCTTTCTAGGGTTACCAGAGAGCCACCGGGAGCAGGTAATCACAAGTCACAAGTGCCTGATTATCACTACTAGAGAATGGTATCACTACTGGTTCTTGAATGCATCCATTAATTTTCTCATGCTTATCCAATCCAAGGTCACTTCTCGCTGAAGTACCCACACACAAGAAGAACACGCAAAATCCACACAGAAAGGCCCGAGACTGGATTCGAACCCAAGACCTTCTTGTTGGGAAGCAACAGAGCTAACCACTGTACTGCTGGTCCTTAATTACACTGTAATTAAGTGATAGGAAACTGGAAACAGGTATGTTGACTGAACGCCAGAGACAGCTGCTGACGCCACTCCACGGGGCGGAGCCCCAGGAGGAGGAGGAAGGCCTGCCTCTCCAGCAGTCTCCAACCAACAGAGAGAGCGTGCAAGAGAGCGAGAGACTGGGAAAGTGAGAGGAAGGAGGAGAGAGAAAGTATGTGCATTTGATGAGTTGTGTCATTTTGTTTTGTACGTGAGCTAAGTTTATTTGACCTTATTGTGTGGCTCAGAAATTTATCATTTGACTTTTTGGAAAGTATTTTCAACTTTTTCACAGTTTCAGAACTTTCCTGTCTCCTTGTGCCTTTCCAGCTCAGTTGCTGGTTGCAGCTTGGCTTGCAGGGAGATTTCAGCAGTTGTATTTGGGGTGCAGGGGTGCAACATTGCATAAAGTCTTTAATCCAAACCTGACCACAAACCTAAATTACTTTGTGTTGTATGTTGTAGAACAAACTTTTGTAGAAAGTGATAAAATTACCAGCAATTTCCCACAATGCATCATAATTTTCACACTTCTGTCAGCTTTTGCTGCAAGCTCATCTCCTCAGCCTCTTATTTGATGTATAGGTCAGAGGCTGGTTGAATATATTAAAGTTTCCCAGGATGGATGCCCACTTTAGTGCATCTACATTTTGATGACAAACACAGGCAGCAGTCACGCCGTAGTGAGAGCGGTGACCTTTAAAAAAAATACAGCATATTGCTTAATTTAAATACAAATACTTTTTGAGGAGCTCATGAGGAAAATATGCAACTTGCAAATGAAAAGAACAAAGAATGAATAAACAAACAGCTCGCCATCGTATGGTTGAGCCAAACAAACGTGAAGAACTGAAACTCAGATATGAAAATGACATTAAGTTAGTTTATTACGGCACTACCGTAATTACTGCTTCAGTCTGCTTAATAATTAATGTTGCTGCATACTTTAAGGTTACATGTGTGCTTGTTGGTGGTGGCTTGTCAAAAAAATGAATGAGGAATTAACTTGATGAATCACCTTTGTCGTTGGGCTGCAAGGCTGCAGGCTGTTTTTTCCAGTCTGTACCTAATAACACAGGGCTAGACCAGCGCTGATTTGACTTTACATTTTATAATAGAAGCACTGAGGCTAATGCTGCCGTGCATTAGGCCAAGAGAATAAGTGATCAGCCTGAAAAGCTTTTGTGTTGCCACATTATTAATACGGTTTCATCAACACCGCTGCTGACGCATTGAAGGTGGGGGTGGGGGTGTGGGGGGGCATTATTGAGGAAACTGAAATGTGTTAATAAGAGTCTGCGGCATTGTGCTCCTGACAATTTTAATGGTCCCATTTCATTTGATCAGTTACCTAAGAGAAGATGAATGCAATTTTAACATTTGTTCTGAAATGTCCTCAGATCTGAAAGAAAGAGCTGCGTAATCAACTTGAGAGTGCTGCTAACAATGACAAAAACAGTTATTTCATGATGTTTTATGCTTATAATGTACTAGGACAGAGGCCTGCTAAATTTAAGCATGGTGAAGTACTGTTACTGTACTCTTGAAATCTGTGTTTATGTTCTGTGGGTCTGCTGCAGCCAATACTGCGAGTTAAAAACACATAATGAAGCAAACCCAATGATCCGTTCCCCCATGTGGCTCATTAAAGCCCGAATCCAAAGGGTTTTCACAGTTCAGCGTAAATAGCTGGAAACTGACATTTGCAAGTTTCACTTCAGTCATGTCATTGCATCAGGTGACTTGAGAGACAAGTGTTAATAAATATATCAGGCAGAGAGGGGAGTTAAAGGTGCTGGAAGTGCATTTCTATTAAGTCCTCTCAGCAGCACCTGAATTATCAGAGTGTAAAGATGGTCAGTGGAGCAGTGCGGGGGCCTGGTTTAAAGTGTAGTTACAGATGCATACTCTTCACAACCACTAAAATCTGACTAATAGAGATACACAGGCCATAATACGGAAAGATGGAGTGCACTGTTTATTAAATGGCATCTTAAAAATGGGAAGATTTACTGGTAGCACCACACAGAGTAGCCAGAGACAGCTCTTACTTCACTCACATCAATTAAAAATGTACCCCAAGCTATGGCTTAATGAAGTACCTTGTGAAATACAAGTAGCCTGTATAATGTGAAGTTGTGAAGTTTGACCATGAACAAGCCTTTCGCCCCAGCGCTCAGATGCTTTGATCCTAGGCTCATTAAAACACTGCATGGTTTGTATGTTGCTGCACAGCAGGAGCCATATGAAAACAGGGGGGGACAAAACAACTACCAGAGGAAACAAGTTATAAGTTTTCATTAGCTCTGCACGTCTCGATTATGTCCCTATATAAATATTTTGGTTACTCACATGCATAGGAAATCTCGCATGATTTGCTTCACGGCACGGTGATGCTAGTAAGGATTTAGGGTGTTGCTCAGGGACATATCAGCAGGGCTTGAGCAGGAGCTGCACAGGTGACAGAGTCACACTGCTGCCTTTAAAACTCTACCCGCAGGGCTGTCAGACCAAAAACCCAATTTGAGCCCCATTTCTGTCATATGTAACCCTCCTACATCCTCATAATCCCTTGTCTGAGCTCTATATGAAACTGATAAATCAGAGCGAACTAAGTCAGCCACGGTGAGACAAATCAGAGCGATGGTACTGTTAAATGTATATTGTCTGGATTACTTTTTCTTGACCTCGGGTTGTTGCACTGGCAAGCCACCTAAAGTTCAGGAAGAACAGAGGACTAAAAAGATGCCAAGATGTGATGTTTCAGACGTATTAGCTGAATACTGCTCTCACTTCTCCCTCGTTTTCTGCTCTGTGCAGAATGATGTCAGCTTTGGTAAATGTAAATCTTCTAAAGTTTTAACAAACTCTCAAATGAGTGATGCATGTAAACTAGTGGCAGATTGAAGAGGACATGTTCAACGCATAAAACAAAACTGTTGGATTTCAGGGGTGAGGGTGGTTTCAAAGTAACCAGCAGGGTTTTTGCAGCAACATAATAGCATCATTATGTTATTTTAGTGCCATTTGGAGATACGGACGGCCAAATATCGGGTATAATTATGAAGTCTAGATCTTAAACAAAAAGGATGTGAGGCGGATGGGCCATTTTTGAAAGAGATGCTCAAATTTAGGGACAAACATCTTCATGACATTCATTTAATGCATCGTGGATTTTGTCATCTGAGACTCGATTTTTAGATAAAAAAAAATTAATGTAATTTAGTTAAAGTAAATAATTTGTATTTCTTAAAAAAACACACAAACTGATTGTTGTAAATTTTAAAGAACAGAGTTATAAAATAATTTATATTCAAGCGTAGGAGGCATCAAAAGTTGTTTTTTTTGCCCCAATAAACAAAGAAACCAGGAGGCTCCATCTTTTTTCCAGTGGAGACCTTACAGCCTTACTCCACCTCATTGAGGTTTGTGGGGATTTATTTATGCACAGCTCTCCCATCACAGCATTTCAGTCAATTCGAGGTCTGAACTTTGACTGGGCCGTTGCGGCTCGATTCTTTTGTTTTTCAGCCATTCTGTTGCAGATTTGCTGCTGTGCTTGGGATCGCTGTCCTGTTGCATGACCAACTTTCAGCCGAGCTTCAACTTTTTCTAACTGTACTGCCTGCTAACTGAGGCCTGTACAGTCTGAGCACTTTTTTGTTTTGTTTTGTTTTGTGATTGTGGTATTGTGTTAACATCAGTGGTGGACAAAGTACTCAACTCTAGTACTTAAGTAAAAGTACTGATACTCATGGTCAAATTTTACTCAAC
>JAVDPK010002048.1:261787-272024 GCA_034780415.1 Cichlasoma orientale
TATTTGTCTTTGAAATGTAGTGGAGTGAAAGTCATAAGTACACCAAAAAATAAATACTCAAGTAAAGTAAAAATACTTAAAAATTGTACTTAAGTACAGTACTCAAGTAAATTTACTCCGTTACTGTCCACCACTGGTTAACATACTTGTGAATGCTCCAATCCAGCAAACTGCCATAACTTCAGCTTTTACGGAGGTGCTCACACGTGCTGCTGATCAATTAATCAAGTGTATTTGATCAGCAGCACATGGCTGCTACTCTTTCTCTTAATTCCTATGGAAGCAGAAATGATGTACTAGGTTTTTCACAGGACTGCATAAGAGTTTTGGGAGACAGAATAACATAACATAACACCAAAGAGAAAACAGTGTGATCGGAATTCATTATGCTATCAAATGTCCACTGAAGCACAGTGGACATGATGAGCAGAGAGAGAGCATTCTCTCTTTGAGTTTCTGTATATCAGCCAGTTTCAGTTTGTTACTGTCGAATGAGTGCCTAAGTAATCGAACAGAAATGCAACATAACATCTTTTTTTATCAAAAATCTCTTTCATCTAGTTCACCTGTTGAGGGAAAGCAGGAGCCAAACAATGTGACTCTCCAGAGCACAAAAGCAGAAATCCCCTCCCTCCCCCAAAAAACTGTCTGATCTAAGGGGGGAAGAGGAGGAAGAAAATATCATTCCCATGTGAAATACTCTTTGAAGTTACAACAAAAGGATAAAGCAAAGGCCCCCCGGGAACCTCCACTGCAGAGTCATACACATTCTCTCTTTCTTTTTTTTTCACTGAATTCAGACAAGATGAAATATATAATGCCCTTTTCCACCTGACTCATATTTTAACTTCATGTCCCCTCTAGGTTTCGAAGTTAAGTTGTTATTTTTGCTTGTGAAAGGAAACCTTAAATCAAGTCAAAATGGGCAGTGATGAGGTTATAAGTCACATTCTGAAGTGCCACCGAAGTAAAAAAAAAAAAATGTCACGATGGATTCTTGGAGGCTGCAATGAGTTCTTTTTGATCTAGTCTTGAAAATGTGAAGTCATCTTCTGCGCAGTGTTCATTTCTAAAAGCCCAGCTGCTCCAACAATTACATCTAAACATGGATTCGACACATCAGCTGCATCTGCTTCTAAGCAATGAAGGCTTTGGCTCCAGTAGTACTGACTCTTATCTCAAATGGTACAGGGAGCTGCTAATGACCAGAGAGTGCTTCTGACAGAATAATGATAGGATGCTGAGCAACTGTGACCAGAAAGGCTGAAAGCATCTGAATGCAGCGGGGCGACATTAAGAGATTGAAAAAGGTGACATCAAAACGTGAAATTCAGCTAAAATGTTAGAAAAAGATGTTAGAAAAATAGGTTCAGAGCTGGCAATGTGGGCACTTTTGCTTTCACTTTAATGTGAGAACATTTTATTTAAAGATCATACAGCTGAGCAAATCATATATTTGCAAGGCATGAAATACTTCAGATTGACTGAATATGTAGTCTTTAACTTAGTTTAGCTACTTTACACTATTTTGCAAGGTAAATACAAACAGCAATCTCTGGGGTAAAAAATAAAGTAAATACAGTACATGAGCGCACAAAAATGTGATTTAAATGTCTTTACAGAAGGATGATGATGTAGTGGTTAACGCATTCACCTTACATGTGAAAGACACAATTGGTACTAAGGGGCTCAAAGTGCGCCAAGAAAACATCTCCCAAACCATTACACCACTTTCTGGTAGTCCTGGGCCTCAGTTTCCTGTTCTCATCTGACCGGAGTGACCCCCATTGTGGTCTCCTGCTGCTGCAGCCCATCTGCATCAAGGTTCGCTGTGTTGTGCGTTCAGAGTCTGCATACCTTGGCTGTAATGAGTGATTATTTGAGTTACTGTCGCCTTCTTATCAGCTCAGGTTTTTATTTTGAAGAAGCAGCAATATATAGCCCATGAAGTGAAATGAAATGCTTGTCAAATTGAGATTACTTGCTCATTGCATCAAGTCATATCTTTCTTCCCACTGGAGAACTGAAGCAGTGTAACTCGTGCCTTTATTGAGGCTTACTGTGACTGAAGTAAAATTAATTAATGATAATCCTTGAAGGCTGCCAACATAGCAACACTCAAACTGATGCTATGAGGAAGCTAATTATGTTTATTTATAGATCTTTTAAAAAATCTAGATTATTTTATGCATTTATTAAAGGGAAAAATACTATCCAAACTTACCTGTGTGAAAAAGTAATACCCCCCCCCTTGTTAAATTATGAATTAGCAGCAATTAACCAAATTTTTTTGAAAAGCTGAGTTCAATTTCACCAGCCGCACCCAGGCCCGATTACTTCCAGACCTGTTGAATCAAGAAGCCACTTAAATAGAAGCTGTCTGACAAAGTGAAGCAGGCTAAAAGATCTCAAAAACAACACATCATGCCACGATCTAAATAAACAGCTGAGAAACAAAGTCACTGACATCTATCAGTCTGAAAAAGGTTTACAAAGCCATTTCTAAGGCTTTGGGACTCCAGTGAACAATGATGTGAGCCGTTATCCATAAATGGAGAAAACGTGGAACAGTGGTGAACCTTCCCAGGAGTGTTCAGCCTACCAAAATTACTCCAAGAGTGCATCGACGACTCATCCAGGAGGTCACAAAAGAACCCAGAACAACATTTAAAGAACTGCAGGCCTCACTTGCCTCAGAGTTCATGATTCAACAGTAAGAAAGAGACTGGCCAAAAATGGCATCCATGGGAAAGTTCCAAGATGAAAACCACTGCTGACCAAAAAGAACACAGAGGCTCGTCTCACATTTGCCAAAATCATCTTGCTGATCCCCAAAATATTCCGTGGACTGACAAAAAGTTGGACTGTTTGGAAGGTTTGAGTCCTGTTACATCTAGTATAAAACGAAAACAGCATGGTGGTGGTAGTGTGATGGTCTGGGGCTGCTTCAGGACCTGGATGATTTGCCGTAACTGATGAAACCATGAATTCTGCTCTCTTCCAGAAAATCCTGAAGGAGACCATCCGGCCATCAGTTTGTTCCCTGAAGCTCAAGAACACTTAAGTTATGCAGCAGGACAATGATCTGAAACACACCAGCAAGTCCACCTCTTAATGGCTGGGGGGGGGGGGGGTTGAGTGGGTGTGTCAAAGTCTCAGGCTATTCGTGCTTGATAAGCCTGTGTGTGGCTGAATTAAAACAATTCTGTGAAGAAGAGTGGGCCAAAATTCCTCCACTGTGACAAGACTCATTGCCAGTTATTGCAAAGGCTTGATTACAGTTTTTGCTGCCAAGGGTGGCACAACCAGTTATTAGATTTACGGAGGCAATTACTTTTCACAGAGGTCCAGGTAGGTTTGGGTCATTTTTTCCCTTAATAAATCATAATTTAAAAATGTTATTTTTTGACAAATTTAACAAATGTGCAAAAAAACAAAAATCTAAGAAATCGGGAATGGGGCGAATACTTTTTCACATCACTGTGAGTTAATTTGACTATTCAGCTGAAGCCTTGGTCACTACTGGCTCCAAACAACAAGATGGTGACAGCAAAAAGTCCCAACTTTAAAGCCTCACAGTTATTGGTGATGTCAAAATAGCCACATCCATCTTTTACATACAGTTTATAGTATACATCTACATTACATTCAGCAACAGTTAATGGCCTGTTATAATACATCAGCACACAGTGACAGCAGTGAAGGCAGCCAAAACTACTGCTCTTTAGTTTGTATGATTAGTGTTGTATAATTCTTCTGTCTACAGCTTTGTGACAAATAATAAATATTTAAGTTATTAATTATTGAATTTTTATTTTGTTGATTTTTTTTTCATTTAATTCATGGAAAAATGGAAATGTTTTTATATTCTTTGACTCCTGACAGCAGCATAAGCCACTATATAGCCAACAGTGGTCTGTCATAAGATGATGAACAAAATATATGATGAACTACATAAACTAACACAAAAATGGCAGTTACCAACATAAATCATAATCCACAAAAGAGGTGCAGCAGACACTTTTGAACCTTGATGTTCTTCAGTCGTGTGCTGGCTCCCTAGAACCCCTAATTACAGGTATAAACTCATCATATGAGATCTTTGAAGGGGTCCTCTTGGACTTCTTCTAAATCACTTTGTGGCTTATCTTCTGATGTGCTCCCTCATTAAGTACCTTGAGCTGTTGTTCTGATCCAAAAAGAATACCACTTAATGCAGGAAAGCACTTCAGAGCCACTGAATGCGTCACAGAATCGACTTTTGCTGAGCCATCTGAATACAGAGAAACCTGAAATAATCAAGGACACGACTGGTCTTTGCCCAACACAGCTGGATTGCTCTCATCATGTGCCGGGGCAGATCAAAGGATTTCTCATTTTGACACCATAGACTCCTCACACCACTCATCGCCTCTCACTAGCGCGCCGGTTGAAATCAATGATCAAGGAACTACCCTCAGGGAGTTTGATTGCAGCGATAAAAAGCCTCCAAAGTTTTCAATGTGAGTTCAGTGAACTGATGCAGAATACTGATACTTAGTCACAGAAGCATAAATGTTTTAGTTCAGATCACTTCAGTCAAGTAGCAATTATTGAGTCTCTACAGGTTATTGCAATTTTAAATTACAACTTATAGGTTTATACAGCTACAAACAAGCCCACCATTTCTGAACAAGCTGCACTCAGTCGTTGCATGTAAACACATCCTTCATCATTTCAAGCCGCTGTAGTGTTTTGTTTTTTTTTTAATTAAATATGACACACAAACCAGTGATGTTGAAGTTGGGATAAGCATCGTGTTCTTGGTGTCAGTGAAAAAAAAAATCCATAATCATCTTTCACTCTGTTGTAATTTTAGAAGCCTAGAAGTAATCAGACTCAGGCTTTGGAAAATGTAGCCAGTGATGAAAGACTTTCAGTCACAATTACAGTTTATATCAAGTGACCTTGCATAGAAAGTTAGACCTGGAGGTGCTTTAGGTTAAGGACATTCCCCCTTGGAGATTGAGGTTTGCATCCCATATGAAGCCAAAAGTCAGAATTCACACATTTTCCCGGGAAGAGCTCCAGAAAGGAGTTAGAGACAAAGTTAAAGAGAGTAGGCTGAGATGGGACATGTGCAGAGAAGAGCGTCCCAGCCTTGGCTCTCCTCTCACAGTCTTTCATTTCCATCCATGGCTCTTCATTGCTCTCTCCTTTTTCTTCCTTCGTGGCTTTACTTGTTCTGCCCTTTTCACCTGTGTTTCAGGTGGTGGTCCCGCTTCCCAGGGAACCCAATTCCTCCAGCCTGGGGAATGTCATGCCCTGATTGGTGGAAATCACTCTCTGTGGTCTGTCATAAGACAGACTGCATGAAAAATATTAAAAGAGCAGAAAACACATAAAACATTAAAAATACTTCCACCAGATGGCTAAAAAGGTGTGACACCCGGCATTCAAAAGTATGCACATTGTTGTAGGGAAACGCCACCACAGTAACACAGTAACTGATTTGTGTATATTATCCAATATTCGCCCTCCTTTTTTACTGCTGATTTTAGTCTTTACTAACATCTTAATTATCCAGCTTTTTAGATGCTAAGTGCTTCACAGTGCTCACCAGCTGGTTAATGCTCTGTGGCTGTCATTTGGTGCACAGCGGGTAACATACAGTTGTGATATTTAGCAGCAAAGAGCTGCTTTAAGGAGCAAAACATCTGGTGAGAGTGAACCAGAATGAGCACAATGAGCTTTGGGATGATTTAGAGAACTTTAGAACCGGATGATACTTTTCTACAAGGGATTTCCTTCGCATTAATCATCATGCGATCCATCACTAATATAAGCATGATAATTATAGCTGCCTTAATACACCCACGGAACACCTCCAGAGCTGTTTCATTTTCCCATAACTGGAGCTCTCAAGTGAAGTTACGATTCACTCCAATTCATGCCTGGCAAAGTACGAGACAGTGGTTCCAGTTTTTCATTTGCAATTACCACCTCCGCCGGTCAAAGCTCACATTCGTTCAGTTTTGTTGTGTAAATTTGAAATGTTTGACCCCCAAAAAAGTTAAGACAGTGTAGTGCTTCATCCTTCATCGGACACATGGTTGATTTGAGTGCAACTCTAAAAGAATGATGACCTTTATCGTTCCTTTTGTGGAGTTTATTGATCTTGCATCATTACATACATACTGCACTCATTTCAAAAGATTGCTTATTAACTGTAACTGCATTTTAACAGGTGTTCTTAAACTAAATCACTTAGCATGATTCAACAATAATCTTTATTGATTATCATCCATCAGCTTCATGTACTGGGAAACTTTTATTTTCTTGGTAGCACTTTTGGCCTTTTGGAAGTCTCATTGTATGAATGGAAATGCAGTTTTTATTTATTTTAGTTTCTTTGTTTTAATATTATCTCTACTGGTAATTAACATATTTCTGCTGTAATCAAGATATTTTAGACTTTTGTTTGGACACCTTCAAACTCATGCATTTCCATTTGTGTTCCAACAGTAAATTAAGAGACTTGTTGGGTTTAGTCCATCACTGTGAATAAGCAGCAAAATCCCATTTTGCAGAGCAGCATCACAACGGTGCAATTAATCTGCTTTCAAAGGAGTCAGCCAGCTGAGAGCCATGACAAAAATTCTGCTGTCTGAGCCCATCTCTGATTTCTCCAAAATAAATCTAAACAGATAATGTCATAATCTGATTAAAGCGATGGAAAATGATGCACACATCTAATGAGGAAAAAGGAATACAGAGGAAGGGTGAAAACTGTGATTTTTATGGTTCACCTGTAGAGAAGCCAAATACTTCAGGAAGGAGAATGGAAACTATTTGATGCACTATATTACCAAAAGTATTCACTCAGCCATCCATATCACTGAGTTCAGGTGTTCCACAAATCACTCCTCCCCGTCTGGCAATCTGATGTCTGAGTCTGGGTTTGGAGAACGGTACTTGTATGACTGCATTGTGCCAAGTGTAAAGTTTGGTGGCGGGGGGATTGTGGTGTGGGGTTGTTTTTCAGGAGTTGGGCTTGCCTCCTTAGCTCCAGTGAAAGGAACTCTTAATGCTTCAGCATACTAAGACATTTTGGACAATTTCATGCTCCCAACTTTGTGGGAACAGTTTGGGGATGGCCCGTGCTGTTCCAACATGACTGCACAGCAGTGTACAAAGCAGGTCCATAAAGACACGGATGAGCGAGTTTGGTGTGGAAGAACTTGACTGGCCTGCACAGTCCTGACCTCAACGTGCTAGAACACCTTTGGGATGATTTAGAGCGGCGACTGTGAGACCTTCTCGTCCAACATCAGGGTCTTGACCTCGCATATGTGCTCAAAAACACTCCTAAACCTTGTGGAAAGCCTTCCCAGAAGACTTGGAGCTGTTATATGGAGCTGTTGGTGGGCTGACATCATATTAAAACCTATGGATTAAGAATGGGATGTCACTCATATGCGTATGTTCATATGCGCATGAAGGCAGACGAGCGAATGCTTTTAGCAGTATAGTGAAGGCAGTATAGTCTATATAACTGGCATGAACTGCTTTATATTTGCTGGTTTTGCTGTAATCATTTGTGTTTGTTTGGGCCTCCTGTGTAATCTGATCTCTGTCCCCGTGTTTGCCAGGGTGAGTTCTTGGTCTATTTGCCTTCCTGCTTTTGAAGATTAGTTTCCCCATGCGTCTTATTTCGTTTTCACTTTGTTCCCTTTTCTCCTTTCATGATATCCTCATTCTCACCTGTGTCTCATTTCCAACTCAGCCCTCTCCATCTTTGTCAGACTGCCTCTTTCAAATCCTGTGTCATCCTGCTGCAGTGTATGAGCTTTCTTAAGGGGGGAATAATGAGTGTGTGGGTGAGAGGTGCTTAAGTAACTAAAAGGCCTCTTTGGCTTGCTCATCCAAGAAGGCTGATTCAGCACCATCACAGCACAGTTTTGTTACAGACACTCAAAATATAAATGTGAAAGACTGAAAAAGTGCTCTGTATGAAAATAAGTAAGGAGCAATATGTTAAATGAAATTCTGCAAAATTAAACAATATTATGTACAATATAAACAAAAAGTGAAACAAGTGAAAAAAAGTCCAGGTGTCATGATGAGAAGTTGTGAAGCCAGTATGGTGCATAACTTGGACGGCATCCTCCATCAGGGAGACAAGCTCCACACCCTCAAAGTTACTGGCCTTGTGGATCGTTTTTTGAGTCTGCTGGGCGTCCTTTACCCTCAGTCTGCTGCCCCAGCACACTAAAGCACAGAGGATGGCGCTGGTCAGTCATACTACATTCTGAGCAGATGCTAAAGGACCTCAGTCATCTCAGGAAATAGAGACGGCTTTGGCCCTTCTTGTAGAGGGACTCTGTGTTTTTGGTGAAGTCCAGTTTATGCAAACTTGAGTTCTGTCAAGCGTATATTATTATCCACTGGTGTTTTAATTGTCCTGTTTTGTTAATATAAAGTTTGTTTTGTTTCTTTTTGTTGTATTTTAAGTTATTGTGCCAGTGATTTTAACTCTGGTCCTTCTTTACTCAGGGCTTACTGGTGGCAGCCTGACTTTGTAGTTGGAATTGTGCACAGTGGTATTGAGGTGTGATCACTTAGTTAGGGTGAGTGGCAAATTTAATTGTGCCCCATCCTGCGCTGCAGCCTCTGGCTCTCCTCTCTTTTTGCCCCATTCCTGATTTTTGTCACATTTACATGTTTGAGATCATCAAACACATTTTAATATTAGACAAAGATAACCCAAGTAAATACAGTTTTCAAATGATGATTTCATTTATTAAGGGGGAAAAACCTAATAACTGGGTGTGCCACCCTTGGCAGGAAGAGCTGCAATCAAGCATTTGTGATAACTGGCAATGAGTCTTTCACATCACTGCGGAGGAATTTTGGCCCGCTCGTCTTTGCAGAATTGTTTTCATTCAGCCACACTGCAGTGTTTGCCAGCATGAGCGGCCTGTTTAAGGTCATGCCAGAGTATCTCAATCTGATTAACTCCAGACTTTGACACAGTTTGTGTTTAGTTTTATTGATTATAAAGTGTTACCCCCCTTTACCCAGCTCTACCGATGTAGATCAGATTTAACAATAAAGTTCATCTTTAGTTTTCCCATTAGTTTGTACATCTGCCTTCGGGTCCTCATTTGAATGATACATAACAAATATATTTCCACCCATCTGCTTTATGCAACATATTCAATTGGTACAAATCAAATCAAATAATTTGATGAATAAAAATAATAATGGGTCCTAAATGTTATACTCACCAATTTGCATTTTTTGTTGGTTACATTTTGTGTTTCATTTGATAGAAACCTGACTATAGCATGCCTTGGGAATGGCATGATTAGTTAATTGCTCTTCAATTTTACTAAAAAACAAAACACTTTCTTTTACTAATGTGGTAAAATGGAAGGAAAATAAAAATCCAATTCCTACTACAACGTCATCCAAAATGATATTTGTCAGAAGCCTCTGGTATCACAGAGGTTTGGTTTGACTCCGAAAGCATCAGCTGTTTTTTGTTGTTTGTTTGTTTTTTTAAAGCCTGTCATGTCTGGCAGTTCTTGCAATCAGAATCATGATCCGAATGCGTTGCTGTACAAAACATATTTGCTTTTACAAGAAGAGCTCTATAAGTTCTCTATAGGCTGCTCTTGTTAATGTTTGTCTTTTTCTTTTATTTATTCATTATTTTTGATCGTTGTTCACACAAAATGACTGCCAGGTCTGACAGGCAGGAAGGAAAAAGTAAGAAGAAGAGAGAGAAAATAAATAAAAAAAGAGAGAGAGAGGGAAGAAAACCGAAGAAATAAGGGGAAGTATATCTGCATATGGTATACAAACACACACACACACAAAATCTAGCTGTATTATGTTGTAATGTATGCGTGTGCATCTCTCTGTCATGAAACTTACTCAATACTGAGAGCGAGAAGCCGCAACAATGCCCCCCGGGGTCTAGAGGTAAACAGGGAAAGACCCAGGGGAACCGGGCCATCCACAGCCCACCAGGAGCTCAGAAGACCCGCGGCCACACATCCCGATGATAAGCGTGCGCACACCCCAGAGGAGGAAGGAGAGACACCTTAGATGAAGCTCCCACAGCCAAAGGGCAAGAGCCCCAGAGAGCCAGAGGAAATGAGCAGCCCACCCTCCCGTAGGCCGGCCCCCTCAGCACGAGAACGCGGCCCCGGGCGCCCAAGAACCACCTGACACCTCGCGGCGCGGGGGG